>JBAIZL010000002.1:379474308-379754308 GCA_036971475.1 Prosapia bicincta
TTGCCTGTTCTTCTACCACGTACCTTCTCAAAGACATGAACATCCGAATTGATGTATCTGTGCTAAACAAAGTGACGTATGGAATGCAAGCGAGCGCCTTTGCAAAAGATACTTGGAGAAACTTGTTACAGTTCTAAGGGCTACATGGACTTATTGAAGACAGCGCACGTAGCTTGGAATAGGAAGCTCATATACATTGTAACTTCCCACTACAGATGATTCGCTATTATTCCGAAATATATATTACCTTGACCGCAAATGAGTCAAGGGAAGAGTTCAGGTGGGATGACAAGGTACCGGTTCTTTTCGACTTGGCGGAGAGATGTATTTGACAGATTAATGTGATCACAAATTGACGAACTCTATTTAGAGGCGTCAGATGATTGGGACGCATTGGTAAAAAATGAAATAAAACATGCTGGATGATAAATTAAGTAATCACGATGGGTTTGACTTTTTCCTGAGAAAAAATTGTTATTAATGGCAATCCCTTTAAACTTCACTAACGTTTCATGTTAAAATGGGGGTGGCACGTTTTCTTCAAGCGACTGAGTCGTCCAGTGAGGAGGGCACCTGACCTTGAGTAGAGACTATTAACCTGAATATTCCGGGTTCGATTCTAATAGTGATATATCGAGGAAGTCTTTATTTCAGTAAGAATGAGTCCCTATGGTTATAATGAGTAATTAATGAAGTGTGCAGATTAACAATCCCTACCCTCTCACTTACCAAACTTACCTATTGTAGTTTAAAAATTTTACAATATTTCTATTAGTTTACACCCTCCCAAATTAGCTAAATATATCTTGTTCAAATTTTCAGCCGTTAATTAAATACATTCTATTGATCCACTCAAGTTCAAATACAATTTTAAAACTTGTAGGGGATGACACTTGATGTTAATACATTTTTCAAATATTAATTAAATTTAATTAACTAATTTCGCAGTCTATTTTGCTACTTGGTTTTGTAATTCTATCATATGTATATACATATTCATATTATTAATAAAAAGTAACCTAAATAAAAATTTTATTTGTTGATGCAAGTAGGAATTTGTTTTTATATTGTGTGTTTTAGACACTTTACACCAATGTTTTCAGAATTAAGTTACATGAAATGATTAGTTGATTAACTGGCTATTTAAAAATGTTACTTAAATTTTTACATTAATAAAAAGTAAATATTTTTATTTTGATATAAATTACTCCACGAAAATGATGATGGTCCTACAATTTCGAAACTTAAATTTTTTTAGGACAGTTTAAATATATGTACCTACTAATTTCAAATTTAAAATATTTCGTGAATAAAATTTTAAAAAAAGCAAAGTAACTAAAAAAAATTTAAATGTTGTTAGTAATTGAAATTTTTTATTATTTCCTAATAACCTAAATCTTACAATTTAGTTTTGCTAGAGGGTCTGTGTTATATTTTCACAAGTGTAAACAGTTCTTAGAATTAATACATTATTTATTTCTGCTTGTTTACAGGTGAGTCGAACACTGAACATTTCTTGGGCTTTATTTAGGGGGCTACTTGGTAAGTACCATTTTGTTTAAGATAAGTTGTTTAGATATAGTTAGATTTTTAAATAAATTTAGTTTTAATAAAAATAAACAACTCATCAGTATTGTTCATAACTATAATTTTGTACAAAAATATTTATATAAATATGCTTTTACAGTGAATTTTTATTTTTTACAATTTTTTGCCAATTTATTTATTTTTTCATAATTTATAATGCCAGTTTGGCTGTATGGCAGTATAAACAAACATCCCTCCGCTATTGGATGTTAACGGAGTTATCATCCCTTATGAAAGTAATGTTTAATATCTAGATATGAACTCTACGTCAAGTGGAAGAAAGAGGAATTAAATATAAACTACAGTAAGCACTGATGGCTCTTGGGTAGAAACTCACACCTCTCGTTATGTAGTATAGTAAAAATCTACACTCAGATCTTGAAATCAGTTGGGCTTAATGACAGCCAGCCGAGGGGATGTGTAAAATAGCCTAATATAGTAATTCTTCAGATGATTCACAAAAAAGTGGTGAAAATGTGCTTGAAATCAGTTGGGCTTAATGACAGCCAGCCGAGGGGATGTGTAAAATAGCCTAATATAGTAATTCTTCAGATGATTCACAAAAAAGTGGTGAAAATGTGCTTGAAATCAGTTGGGCTTAATGACAGCCAGCCGAGGGATGTGTAAAATAGCCTAATATAGTAATTCTTCAGATGATTCACAAAAAAGTGGTGAAAATGTGCTTGAAATCAGTTGGGCTTAATGACAGCCAGCCGAGGGGATGTGTAAAATAGCCTAATATAGTAATTCTTCAGATGATTCAAAAAAAAAGTGGTGAAAATGTGCTTAATGATTTTTGGTATTTGAGATGTAAAGGTTTTCACTAAGATCTGTATATCCCGACGATAACAGAACAAAAATGGTCAAAAACATGATAAGAGACTTCACCTTCCTCCAAGTGCAGTGGTTCCTTAACTTCTCCATAACCAATACATTATTAGAAAACTGAAGAGAACCAAACCATGTAGTGTAGTGTAGTTAGTGTAGTGTTGTGTTTTGTTATCAAATATATGTAACTGACAATGGTCAGACAAGAACTAAAGAGCTAGTGGGCAGTTTAGTTATATGAGTGTTTACGAGAGATAATGCAAGAAAAATAATGGTTGGTCTCTTGAAACCAGTATTACTGGGAAGGACAATTAACAATCGAAGGAACTGGTTACAGCAAACTGTTATTTCTTGGAATTCATGCAACAA
Source organism: Prosapia bicincta (assembly GCA_036971475.1). Classification (NCBI taxonomy): domain Eukaryota; kingdom Metazoa; phylum Arthropoda; class Insecta; order Hemiptera; family Cercopidae; genus Prosapia; species Prosapia bicincta. The sequence goes on from JBAIZL010000002.1 coordinate 379,477,093, forward strand.
ATCTTGAATTCATTCAAAACTGTTAGTTGTTGGATTTAAGCACTCGAAATAATTACGTATTAAATAAATGATTAAATAAACAGGTTGAATATCTAGTAAAAGAGGTTTATGTATTTAGTGCAAGGTTTCTGCTACTAAATCGTTGCCCTTATCAAGCCTTTAGTGTTAAGTAAAACATATAACATAGTGTATCTAACCCTTTATGCTTTACCAAACATTTTCTTTGAGCAATAGCTCTGCTTATTTCTTCGACTCGATGTTCAACCGGTTTATCATTATTCAATATTATTTCTCGACGTTCAACCGGTTTATCATTTATTCAATATTATTTGTTGGAATTTTATAGACAATTTTTCATTATTTTTGTTTTAATTTATTTTTTACGACTTTCAATTTTGGATTGTTTGACGAAGTTTTAGTTATTAAATGTTGAATCGCTTCATCGTAATTAAATATTAAAGTCAAATCTAGTCATCCACTTGAATCGTTTCCTTTACAATAAATTAATACGTAATTAAATTAATTTTGAACAAGTTTTAAAAAAATATTCTCTATTACCTAGAACAAGATCGCCCATTGAAACATATATTTTCCTCTACATCATATCCATGATCAGTTTCCCCGGCTCAGTCCGATTCCAGTTTGTTTTGTTTCATTTTTTTAAATAGCTCTACCACAAATAGCAATATTGAAATTATAAATTTAAATCGAAATTGAAAGGTAATTAATTGCATCTAGTTCAAAATGTATGTTTAATTTATGTTTTGCCGCTATACATAGCGGGGACGGGCATGGCTGTGATTGCCAATCAGCTGTTCTTGTCTCACTACTGTCTCTGACATTTTCTATTTATATGGCTTTATCCAGGCTGGTATCTATTCGGTGCATTCTTGTATGTCTTTCACGTAAACACGTTTTTTTTGCTTTCATAGTTATGTTTAACTATCTTGTTTTTGTTAGTTGAAAAAAGTCATCGATTTTAATGAAAACTGTTGCAACGTTTTTTTTCTTTATTTCACGATTAATTATTACGAAGTTTAATTACTATTTTTTAGGGTTTCATTTTATTTATAGTAATTGCATGCAATTAACAAGTAGTTATACATTACATTTTAATGTATGCCGAAGAGTAGGAACGTTTTGGACAAGATTTTAAGCAGTTACAGACACACACGCGCGCGCGCGCGCGTGCACACACACACACACACAGACACACACACACACACACACACACACACACACACACACACGCACACACACACACACACACACACACACACACACACACACACACACACACACACACACACACACACACACCACACAGACACACACACACACACACCACACAGACACACACACACACACACACACACACACACACACACACACACACACGCACGCACCACACAGACATACACACACGCACACACACACACACACACACACACACACACACACACACACACACACACACACACACACACACACACACACACACACAGACACACACACACACACACACACACACACGCACGCACGCACGCACACAATCTGAGTGAATGGTCAGAGGGTTTGAAACTTTTAATGCCGGGTATTACGATATAGCATACGTAGTAATTATTTTTAACGTGTAAATATTGAAGTGTAGCATTCATAAATACTCTCTGCTCAGCTCTATTAAATAAGTTCTCAAGGTCAAATAATTACATCTTCATGTGACAACAAACGTTTGTTGCTAATAACAACAAATGGTATAAGTTAGGCCCATAGTACTGTACACTACGTGATGGAAAGTACGTAGTATTTTAAAAATTAAACAGTATATAATGTACTTGAACAATTCACGTATATACGTACATGTACTACTGTATACTGTATATGTCTGTATGTGTAATATGTACGTGTTAACATGGATAACGTAGGATGTCATATTATATTGGCGGTTTTACGTTACCGCGATAATTTTGGACCCCATTGCCCGCAGATTTGGAGTAACAACTGTATATACACAATTAAATACTAGATATAAAAAGGTTAAAATATAATTCATTGTGAACATTGTTATTAAAGATTATTATATCGGGTTCATAATAAATTTCCCTCCCTAACTAAATGGAAGAAACTGTGACACGTTTTCTCTTATATAAAAAGTGTTTAATTAGTATCAAATATTTATAAATAAAAACATTCAGAATTCTATAAAACATAGGAATGCGATGAAAATAAATCAAATAAAAGGCATTGTCGATTGTAAGCTAATTGCGATACGAAATAATCTGTGTTAATTGCACCAGCTTCCCTTCGCTAACAATGTTTCAAAGAATCGTTTTCCAGTAGAGTTGATTTTTTTATTAAGAACTGGTTCAGAAGTTATTTTCCTGTGGTTTTTGTGCGTACGCTGCGTGCTCAGCGAAAAGACCAAGTCCGGTGCGAGTGTTCAACTTAATGCAAGCTTGTTGATTAGGTTTTACAATTAGTTTTTCTATTCCCATTCAAAACATTAGCTATCGATGGTTTCGAGTTGACGGACCCACGCCACTGGTTATCAATCGACTACGCCCCGTATAAGTCGCATTATAAAGTTACAAATTAATAAATGTACGATAATATGGTCAGTAATTGCGTTAGAAAATATTTAGCGTTTAAGTAGAAATTGTGTAAGTTACACGAGACAGGCTATATTCACGTAAATCTGTGTGAACTTCTGTTTGTAGTTTTAAGTTATTCAGCCAATATGATTATGATCCTGTTTAAAGGATGGTAAAGGTTTAGGAATAAATAGGTAGGATTAAGTGAGAGGTACAAAACCTCTGGTAGATTGTACAAGAAGGAAATGGCAAAACGTTTTCAGGGTCACGGAAAATAATCACTCTTGAAAGAAGAATATGGAAGGGTAGAAGGAATTGGGACTAACAGTAGCATTTCATGCCCAACCGGAAGGCTGTTGAGAATACTGGAACTATGACATCCGATGAACAGGTGGAATATATAGTGAATATTGGTAGATTAAGTCAGGGGTAAAAAACTCCTGTAGATGATAGGGGGGAATTTAAACAACTGTATACGTTTTCTGGGTTTAAAGATTCTTATTTGTAAAACGAGGATTTGAAAAGGTACATGAAGTTAGGACTTAGGAAAGTGTATTATGATGCCCTGGTACTAGTTTAGGAAAGTATATAGTGTTTTGTGGCACTGGGTTAGGATAGTATATAATGTTCATCTGGTACTGGGTTAGCATAGAATATAATGATCATCTGATACTGGGTTTCCATGGTATATTATGATATGGCACTAGGTTAGGAAAGTATATTATGATCTCCTGGCACGAGGCAAGGAAAGTTTGTTGTGGTCATCTGGTATTTAATTGTATTGAGCTAGGAAAATATATTATGATCCCCTGGCACTGGTTTGGGAAAGTATATTATGATCCTCTGGCACTGGGTTGGGAAAGTATATTATGATCATCAGGTATTGGATAAGAAAGGTATGTTATGAACTCCTGGTATCGTATTAGGAAGTTATGATCACCTGGTACTTATTTAGGAAAGTATCTTATGATTTCCTGGCACTAAGCTAGGAAAGTATATTATGATTCCCTGGCATTGGGTTGGGAAAGTAAATAAATTATGTCTTCAGTTATTGGGTTAGGAAGGTATGTTATGATCAACTGGTACTTTGTTAGGAAAGTATATTATGATCCTCATGTATTGGGTTAGGAAAGTGTGTTATGATCTCCTGGTATTGTTTTAGGAAGTTCCCTGGTACAGGGTTAGGATAATAATATAAGATCCTCTTGTACTGAGTTAAGAAATAATATTATGATCTTATGGTATTGGATTAGGAAGGTATATCATGATCCCCGATCCTCTGGTATTGGTTTAGCGAAGTATAATATGCTACTGGGTTAGGAAAGTATGTTATAATCTCCTGACACTGGGCTAGAAAAGCATATTGTGATCCCCTGGTACTGCTTTAAGGAAGTATATTATGGTAATGGGTTAGGTAAGTATATTATGATCCCTTAGTACTGCTTTAGGGAAGGTATATTATGCTACTGGGTTAGGAAAGTATGCTATGATCTAGCACTGGGCTAGGAAACTATATTATGATCCCCTGGCATTGGGGAAGGAAATTATATTATGATCCCCTGGCACTGGAGAAGGAAATTATATTATGAACCCCTGGTACTACTTTAGATAAGTATATTAGTGTACTGAGTTATGAAAGTATATTAGGATCCCCTGGTAATGGGTTAGGAAAGTAAATTAAGATCCTCCAGCACTGCGATAAGACCTTATATTAAGATCACCTAACAAGGGGTTATGACATGGTAGGAGCAGGTGACAAGTATGTTGAAGATAGGTAGAATTATAGGAAAGCCCCCAGGCACACGATATGATGAGATATTGTGAGATTGTTTATTCGACGTAGACCTACTCTCTATTGGGATCTCTGTGCGATAGTTACTTCTTGTAAGACGGTTATAGGAGATAAACGGAACTAGACAGTACTGAGATATCTACTCAATGAGGGAACATTAATGCGTGGATAGGGTCGCTTACCTGAAGTAAACCTGCTTCAGATCAGGGTGAAAAGAGGTGTTCACCCCCCTCTTCTAATCTGGTTTTTAAACAATAATGGACCGTTTGAGTTATTGCTTGTGTTGGCTGAGTAAAATTCTGTCTTCTGCTAATTGTTTGTGAGTTGCAACATTGTTTTTTGACAATTTATGTTTGTAGGTTGTTTATTACGACTAATCATACCCTGTTTTTTTTTCTTATTTGGCGTTACTCAACAAAAGCTTAGGGTATTTAGGCCATGTTCAGATTATATTAGGACGTGCTCAGCTTTCACTGGATTACACTTACCGATTCTTGCTCTACTAACGTCGCGTCGTGTAATTGATTTTATTGAACATTCGTCGCTTTGTTTACTATAGGTACTAAATTTCGAAAATAAATTAAATAATTCATCATTTTCAATTCTTGAAAAAAAATTATTAAAATTTCGAGTGAAATAAGCTTATTAGCGTATATTCAGCGCTGGAAAATACTTTTCCTACAAGACAAGTAATGAACTCATATTTGTTTGGAAGGCATACGGGATATAGGAAAATAATAATGCAGAATCTGAGTTACTGCCATGAAACAATAATAATAAAAAATATAAATAAAATGTGTGATGAACATGACCACTCTCCTTGATGTATTATGCGACTTGTCACTTTTCTGTAATATACAATGAAATAAGTTGCCTTTTTTAAGTATATAAAACTGTAAACCTTATTAATGTTCAATAGCAAAAACTGTAAAAATAAAAACGGCATGGTAGAGATATGGGAAAAAGATGGACAGTATGCGGATTATAAAGCTGCTGTGGACAGAAATTCAAGTAAAAAGTTCAAAGGTTGTCCAAAAATGAATTTCTTTCAAGTTAATTAATTTCTTCCTACAAAGAAGAAAGATTTAAAACAAAACTGTATACTAATTTTTCGTAGAATACATAAAAACGTTTAAAATATTACTTTTTGCTAGGATTCAAGGACATGCGGGTTGGGTTTTTGCTAGGATTCAAGGACATGCGGGTTGGGGTTTTTGCTAGGATTCAAGGACATGCGTGTTGGGTTTTTGCTAGGATTCAAGGACCTGCGGGTTGGGTTTTTGCTAGGATTCAAGGACATGCGGGTTGGGTTTTTGCTAGGGTTCAAGGACATGCGGGTTGGGGTTTTTTCTAGGATTCAAGGACATGCGGGTTGGGTTTTTGCTAGGATTCAAGGACCTGCGGGTTGGGTTTTTGCTAGGATTCAAGGACATGCGGGTGGGGTTTTTGCTAGGATTCAAGGACATGCGGGTGGGGTTTTTGCTAGGATTCAAGGACATGCGGGTTGGGTTTTTGCTAGGATTCAAGGACATGCGGGTTGGGTTTTTGCTAGGATTCAAGGACATGCGGGTGGGGTTTTTGCTAGGATTCAAGGACATGCGGGTGGGGTTTTTGCTAGGATTCAAGGACCTGCGGGTTGGGTTTTTGCTAGGATTCAAGGACATGCGGGTGGGGTTTTTGCTAGGATTCAAGGACATGCGGGTGGGGTTTTTGCTAGGATTCAAGGACATGCGGGTTGGGTTTTTGCTAGGATTCAAGGACATGCGGGTGGGGATTTTGCTAGGATTCAAGGACATGCGGGTTGGGTTTTTGCTAGGATTCAAGGACATGCGGGTGAGGTTTATGCTAGGATTCAAGGACATGCGGGTTGGGTTTTTGCTAGGATTCAAGGACATGCGGGTGAGGTTTTTGCTAGGATTCAAGGACATGCGGGTTGGGTTTTTGCTAGGATTCAAGGACATGCGGGTGAGGTTTATGCTAGGATTCAAGGACATGCGGGTTGGGTTTTTGCTAGGATTCAAGGACATGCGGGTGAGGTTTATTCTAGGATTCAAGGACATGCGGGTTGGGGTTTTGCTAGGATTCAAGGACATGCGGGTTGGGTTTTTGCTAGGATTCAAGGACATGCGGGTTGGGTTTTTGCTAGGATTCAAGGACATGCGGGTGGGGTTTTTGCTAGGATTCAAGGACATGCGGGTTTGGTTTTTGCTAGGATTCAAGGACATGCGGGTTGGGTTTTTGCTAGGATTCAAGGACACGCGGGTTGGGTTTTTGCTAGGATTCAAGGACATGCGGGTGATGTTTATGCTAGGATTCAAGGACATGCGGGTGAGGTTTTTGTTAGGATATAAGGACATGCAGTTAAAGGAGGTTTGTTTCAAAGTATTTAAGTTAACACGTTTCGAAAAAAATACATTGTTAGGAAGGTAATCTCTCTGACTGTTAGAGCGAGGCATTTTTCAAGCTGGGAGTAATAGAGACTAAAGTGTGGTAAAACCGACTGAAATAAATCAATAATTTGTAGCAGTAACATATGGAGAATCGCCCCATTACAAACACCGCCTCCATTAACTCCAATACAGAATTACAATGAAAAGAATCTGACGTCTTGTACATAGTAATATTTAAATTTAGGACCCTACTCATGAACTGAAAAATTTTTGAGTAATATTTATAGATTAAAAATATTGTGTAAAATTACCTATTATATGAATTTGTAATTTGAATGGTGTTATTTTTATGGTTTAATATGTTTTATATTATAAAGACTTATAATTGTGTTGGTTACCTGGTATTGTTTTTGTCTTGAGAATCACCATAAAATTCTGTGAATGGCCGAAACGTTGACAAAAATACATACTTGTCATTATAGGTATGTGCAGTTGACGAGAGTCCTGCATTTAAATATCCAAATCAGAATTTAGTCTACCGCTCAAAACTTTGCCCTGGGGGGATAAGGTCACTAGTAATTAAGAAATCGTTATTTAACCGACTAGAAACAATTTTTTTTTGTTCGTCAATACAATCTTTCAAAGTGTCAAAACAACAGGGGAAGGCCAAACACTTAAGGCGTCTCTTTGCTGTATAGCGCGATTTTTCCTACCATTTTCGTTACCAACACATAGGGCCTATAGCGGATTTACTTTCACTTCTCCTTCACTATTAGACAGTTTATGAAAAGGCCTTTTTATATAGGCCAAAGGTAAATCATCGCTTCGTAGTATTCTCTAACGTTGTTTCCTCCTTTTCGAGAGAGAGAACTGTCTTCCCGTTTTGATATGAGAAATTATGTTCGTTGAAGCCATTCGTTGGAATTGTCACCATTCGAGTGTTCCATTACTACTAAATATTCCCAAGTGAATTGTATAACTGCCAATAAATAAATGAATATGAAAATTTACTGTGCTTCACGGCATACAGGTCATCAAAACTTCAACTACAACAGGTGTTTTTCTGTATCAAGTTTCATGACTTTCGAAAACATTCCAGATAAAGAAATTTTATAATTATGTAAATTGTACGGTAAAAGGAATGCTATCCCATGGTCTTAATTTCTTTGCCTGAAACATATGAGGTCTTCAAATACTGAACCTGGGTGTGAATTGGTTGGAAAAGATATACTCGTAGATTGGAAAAACGAATTTGAAAAAAACTGCCTTTGCGTCACCAACAATATTTAGAAAAATCTGTTTTACATCTGCATTTCAAAATTTATTCAAAACATTCTAAAACCTAATGGAATTCTCTTATTTTCCGTATTTTGTTTCAAAACTCGTCAGCCGTTCGTCAGTCCACAGCTTGTCGGGACTTTCCTTAAGCTGTCCGTACGCTTCTATTTTCTTCTTTGCAATTGAATGACGGGAGACAAACTTATTTCCTTCCGGCGAACAAAGCGCGGCGCTCATTCAAAGGAGCCACAGCCACCGGTGGAAACATATCTGGTGAAGCAATTACGTCAGCGTCCGCGTTATATTTGGTTGGCATTGTTCGGCACGGGAGTGAGGTATTTACTGCTCAACCACTCTTAGCCGGCTAATTACAGAAGCACACTTTACTACCCGATTGTTAAAGTCCCAGCGACCGATAAACAATTGATCCGCGAGTAATTTGACTTGAAAGACGACGAGTTCGAGGAATACTATGCTAATATTGTAACTATCCGTTGCATTCTTCCGTCCAGATGATCCGCGCGTGATTAATTCCATTGTGTTGGTTCTGTTTTGCATCGGGAAGCCGACAAAAGGCAAGGACTCTCGGTTATTAGGCCTCGCCCCGTGGGATTCAATTCAAATTGGAGCGGTAATGCATTGCGGTGTTATGTCACCGGCATCCATCAATCCGTCCCTTACTGGATGTCATACGGGATGCGTTGACCTTATGTCGTGGAGGATCTCGGCCAGACGCGCCCGTCGGGATCTTACGACAATAACTCAAGTGCTAATTTTAATGATAATATTGTACCTGTGATACTTGAACGAATTGTTAAATTTTTTTTAAAAAGTGAGTTACATGTGCGTATAAATTTGGTTTTGATATTGTTTTTCTTTATAGATTATATGTATAATACCATATGCGCCAAAATAAACAGTACTGGAACAGTTGTAAGATTTTATTTCATTTGTTTTATATAGTTTTACAAACACATACAAGTAAAAACAAGCTAAATCGGTTAGACTCGGGTATAAACATGTTCTATATGACCTCCGTACAATTTGAGGCAATACTCGTACCGTTCTTGAAGGTTTTAGCACCATTGAAAATTCAGTTGATCCAGTTTCAGTACTGTTTATTTTGGCGCATATTGTATGAATAGAACAAATCAGGTCTGTATTTTAGTTGTTTAGTATGATTTTGAGCTATAACCTATAAACAATGCAGATTTTTGTCTACTTTCAATTCGTTTTCATATTTGATTCGTCTTGACTCGCTCGTTCTTCGATTCACTCCAGGTGTCCTTCACCTTCATTAAAATCTCAGGGAATTTACAGGGCGGTTTGTAACGACCTCACCAAAATTATATAGGTCTAGTAGTTGAGAATGTAAACAGATAGTTACGTTTTTGCAGGTGAACCTGCTCAGGTTTACCAGAAAACTTTTTATTAAGGTTCTAGTCGTTCCGCCAACGTACCCGGTATAAAGTGAAAGTCTTAGGTGTTCATGCATAGCCCCCTATTCATAATATCACCGGCTCAAGAGAAGAGCCCTGGTGTAGAAATGAGTCACGCTCGGTTTTCAGTTCTACACATGTAGATGTATTCCTGACATACAAACATAGACTTAACGGTACGGTTTTTTTTAGTAGTTATATTTTACAAAGTAATATAAGTATATACAGATGGATAAAACTACTAATTTTAATATGAAAAGGTGCACAAAATGAATTACATACGATCCCGTTTCTGCACTGTAATTTTCTATGAATCTGACGTTTTATGTGGTAGAAATGTTTTTTCGAATGACCTGCCTTGGACAAGGGCTCTTCTGGTGCGCCGGTGACAGTATAAGTACAAATACTGTACAAATTGATCTAATTTATCAGTGAAGGATAGTGTATTTGATAGTACGAAATAACCACCTTAGTACCCATTTTACAAGGGCAAGAACCTGTTTAAAACACAGTAAATAACACATTGCTAGTATATGGAAAGAGTTTTGTTATGGAATTACGTTTTACTGTGGCGTTTTTAAAGGTAAACTTTAAGTTAGGGTATAGGGTTATGACGAACGAAAACTTATGTCTCGCAAAAATTAAAGCTATTAATTATAAACGATGCAAGAACGGCTACAATTAGCTACCATTTTGCTTTTACCCCCCTCTCCGATATATTATTGGTTTCATATATCTTCCATTTAGTTTTAATAATATTATTGTACACTATATTGTAGTACCACCCTCATTACTGACCTAGTTATTTCGATTGTCTCTGATAATATATAGTTACGTTCTCAACTCCTTGATATCCTTGATAGATCATACAAAGTATAGATAACATTTTATAAGCTGGCACTTGAGTGAGGGGAGGGTGGAGGTGCTCCCAGGTCATTTATAAAAACATCGACCCTTGGACTTCTGCTGACTCATTATTTTGTTACTTCTTAACAGTTTTTAATGTATAGAATAAATAACAACAATTGTAAATAGGGCGTTCACGGAAGCGTGCTAATGGAATTGTCTAAGGAGCAGAACGGGTAGGCCGCGATTCATGGCCCTAAAGAGGGATGACGACAGTGCCTGATGTTTTCAAGACGACGAACACGTAATTTCTACCTAAGAGCCAAGTGCCAGCTTATAAAATATGACCTATATATAAATAACGTATATACTATAAAATGTTTCATAACTGTGGTAACACGACAGGCTGTATTACCTTCCTTGAACCCCGTATGATTCGAGTAACCCTGTCTCCTAACCTCTATACCGCTATCTTGAACCATGCTTGCAAAAGAGTCATTATTATTATTATTACCATGTAGAAGTCGTTGAAAGAAATTTTAACGCTAGGCTTGAGTATAAATTCTTGCTCTATTTCCTTCAGCGTACTATTTGTACTCTTACTGAAGTAATTCTTGAATTACAAAGGGTTAGTCCTTGCTTCCAACCGTTAGTTCGCTTCTTTTGTCTCCAGCACGTTTACCTAGCACTTTCTTCACGAGACGTTGCAAAGCGTTATTTTGTACTAAATATTTACAAACCTGTTTTACTGTACACTAATTCATGTTTTCATATTACACCTGACATGTTTACTTGAAGTGACCTGCTGTGGTCGCCAAAACACCAATACAGTCACACACAAAAGGCCATGCTAGTTTGATTAAACAGCCAACTACACGCACGAACATGTGTGTCAAGAATAACAAAACAAAAAATGTACCATATCAGCACCAGTTGTGGTGTATGGTGATATTGCTGACTGCTAAATTAGTAGAGATCAAAACAAAATGTTTTCTTTAGAAACGTGCCTGCTTTACAAATTATCGTGTTAGTTTGATCATGTCACTCAAGAAGAACGTGAGAGGGGTTTGGTTAAGTAATACTGGCAACGAGTGTAACCTAAAACAAATGATTTTGGTTGTTCAGGGTCAAATACTAGTTCGACTAGACGTGTCATGTCTCCTAAAGAAAAGGAGGTACTGGTCAAATACCTAATTTACTAGCTTAGAGTTCGCTCTTCGTCAAAATTTTGAAAATATTTTATTCTGTCTGAAAGAACCTCAAGCCTCATCAATTGTGATATAAAATATTTTAGAAGTTATAGAAATCAACGCAAACCCTCGTCGCGAACATCAGTTATCGGTTCCATTCTAATGTTGACTATAAAACATCTCTAGTTTTGCGTTAAAATCTCTACTTTTTTTCATGTGACGAACTAGGTGTTTTACTATTTCCTCATCGGCTGGAACGACATTTTTACAATAGATTTCAGAATATCTGTGTCTTGAGAACATTACTCTATAAAAAGAGTTTGGCAGGATTTTATCAAAGTAGGCTAACACGGATTGAATTTCTCCCGGGTGGTTTGAGTTCAAGCAGGATTAAAGTAGGCTAACATGGATTGAATTTCTCCCGGGTGATTTGGGTTCAAGATAAAGAACTTACTAACCAACGCTTATCCTTGGCAGTTGACCCATTTGGTGACGTGCTGACAATTAGAGATGGAGCTTCCTTGATGGTCCAGGGCTGCGTGATCATTAAGGTGTTCGGCATTCAAGACTTCACTCCCAACCTCGGTCGGCACCACATGAATAAGGTGGAGTTGCGAAGCTAGATAGTCGTGACACCTTGAATTTCTCCCGGGTGATTTGGGTTCAAGATAAAGAACTTACTGACCAACGCTTATCCTTGGCAGTTGACCCATTTGGTGACGTGCTGACAATTAGAGATGGAGCTTCCTTGATGGTCCAGGGCTGGGTGATCATGAGGTGTTCGGCATTCAAGACTTCACTCCCAACCTCGGTCGGCACCACATGAATAAGGTGGAGTTGCGAAGCTAGATAGTCGTGACACCTTGAATTTCTCCCGGGTGATTTGGGTTCAAGATAAAGAACTTACTGACCAACGCTTATCCTTGGCAGTTGACCCATTTGGTGACGTGCTGACAATTAGAGATGGAGCTTCCTTGATGGTCCAGGGCTGGGTGATCATGAGGTGTTCGGCATTCAAGACTTCACTCCCAACCTCGGTCGGCACCACATGAATAAGGTGGAATTGCGAAGCTAGATAGTCGTGACAAACTTAATTCTAACTGCTGCAACGCTAACAGCTCGGGGCAGGCTAGTAAATCGGTCTCTCCGGGATAAGATATTCCCATCGTTTACTCGTCGAGAATTCCTTTAATCGATCTCGGTTCCATTTTTTGGTGGTCATGTTTGTTAGAGACTTGTAGGACTGTAGTGAACTTGGATGGTCAGGCTGGGCTAGGGTTGTTCCCTACTCCCGATACTAAGAGAGCGTTTAGTCTTCTGCAGTCTATGGTTCTTCTACAGTCATTCTGCGAGTTCCTAAAGAGATTCAGGTAGCTGTCTTAGAGACGACAACGAAAACGATATTTTAGCTGGAGCGTTGAGGTTCTAAAGATCAATAAAAAAAACATTGTAAAATAATTGTTTAGGATGATGTTAAACAGAAAATTTTACAAAAAAACATCAACGAATTTTAAAAAATATATCAATGTTTCCACGTTTAAAAATATTTTTTTTTTAGAAAATATATTGCTGTAGTTCTAGGATATCAACAAGTATGATTGTTATCGCCTAGGAGGTATACGAAAGGATTGTGAATATAGTTAGGATTATTGTAAGGACATACAAACCCCTTGGTAGGGGGAGATATGACGTCACGTGAAAAGGATTCTCTACTGGGGCGCAGAAAGTGTCTACCCGCTTCTCGGTTTTAGATTAAATGTGGGCTACTATATTTATAGATAAGGAGGCTAATATTATATGGTTAATGAATTATAGCCAGGATTAAAATATAGGCTACGCTTTACGTTTAGTATAACTAATAAGGGCGGTTTGTATGTGCAAGGATACTTGAAGACGATTTTACCTCTACTGGCATTATAGACAGCTGGAATTACGCGTTGTAGAAATATTTGTGTAAACCCAATTTTGATTACGAAAGTTGAAAAAAAGTAGACTAGGCCTACAGTACGAAACTTGTTTATAATACTTATTTTATTAAACACCCGGGGTTGACGAATATTTGCATTGATTCAATTTGTATTTGTATTTGGGTTGAATTTAATTTACTGAAATTAAATCCTAATAAATATATCAAACTGTAGTTTATAAACCTACCGTTAAGTTTGCAAGGCAAGTGGGGCGGTGCACTGACGTAATTTCTAAATAAAAATAGGCCTATGTGAAAACCAGGGACCCTAGGAATGTTAATGTACAATTTCAGGTAATTTTTCCCGTTCCCACGTGTTCGCTAGGGGAAGAATTATACCGGGTGATCCAGAGTCACCAGGGATACGAAAAAATAAAGAAAAATATCGCTCAGGGAAAGTTTTTATCAAATTAAAGTTAGATAAAAAATTCATAGCGGAGTAATAGAAAGTACTACGATCGCGTATCAACGTCCCCGAGGATTCCTTCGCACCCTGAGTACACATCTGTATTCTAAGAAGGATATATCAACAAAGAAAGCCCCCTGTGGGTTTATATAAGGTACTACATAATTCTGCATCTAAATTACAAAATTACAACCAACTCTATCTTGACTTGATACTTCATAGGTAATAAAATTAACCTTTCGTGACAATAACAAACAATAACTGTCTATATTGACAATTGTCAATTGATTCATTTTATATGCATTGTATTGGGGGTGGGCAATGTGCATGTTTACCAGCATTATTAACACCACGTTTGGGGGGGGGGGTTACATTTTTCCAAAACTGTAAACTTTTACGACGTGCGCGAGAGTTTTCATAATTTTTTCGTATCTCTGATGACTTTTTTTGTCGCCCGTTATAATCTTTTTCGCTAAAATCGAATACGTAGAAACGGGAAATAAATACAAATTATCATCACAATGGGTCCAGCATTTTTTACGTTATTGAATAATACACACACAGACAGACATATATATTATATATCTATATTATATAGATTTTTATATAATAGTATAGATTAGTTCCCGATAAATATATCAAATTATAAATTTACTGATTATTGTCTTAACAACCAAGGGAAGGAAAAACGTTAGCTTGTAACAACATAACATTTGTAAAGTATAACTTAACTAACCTAGAAAGATGGATAACAAACAATTACTATCAGCTGTTCATATGTATTTAAAAGTGACTGTTACAGATGATTATCAGCTGATTAAGTCAAGCTAAGTATTAAATTTAGTATAGAAAATTAAGTGTTAAGAGGGTTTTTAAGGCCCGTGGGGAGGTGCCCTGACGGAATTTCTAAATAAAAAAAGGCCTAAGTGTTAACCAGAGACTCAAGAATGTCTATGCAAAATTTCAGCTCAATGGGTAAAGTAATTTTTACGTAATTGAGTAACACACACACACACACACACACACACACACACACACACACACACACACACACACACACACACACACACACACACACACACACACACACACAGACAGAGAGAGAGAGAGAGAGATACAATTAGATTTTTTTATATTAGTATAGATTATAAACATTTTGGCCTTTTATTTATTTACAAAATTGGATGTCTTTTCTTCTGTATTAATTTTATATTAATAGAGGAAATTATTTTTAATAAATTGCTTTTAGCAGAATTTATTTCGTTAAACTTATAATTTGCCAGGAAATTATTTATTTATTAAAGTAAAAAAGATTTAAACTTTCCTTCTCCTAATATAAACCCAGGCTGACTACATAACAAGGAAATGTCTGCAAACAGTTGATGTGCTCTGTTTTAACCTGTGCAAACAGCTGATGTGAAGGTGTAAAAACTCATCGTGTGCTTCGTCCTTAGCCAAAATGATTTAATCCCAGTGTTCGGCGGACGGGAATGTGGGAGTAAGAAAGCCGAAACTCGCTGTGGGTTATCAGGACCCGAGTCCTCGAGACACGGGTTTTCAATTAAAAGAACACGCTCCGTGTAATGAGTCTCAAGAGATTTATCTGCTGCCACTTTGTATGTTATTTATTTTGCATTTTTCCTAAATTTTTTCCCCCAGTCAAAGACTCTTCACGTACAGGACGGGGTTTCCTATTACCTGGCTCGAATCTTATCAGAAAGCGTATAACGAGCGGGACGAATGGTTTGTCTTTTAATTTTCATTCCACCGTATTTATTTTAATTAGCCGCTTAAATTCAGTTGATTGGACAGGCCGCGCCTTTAATATGTTCAAGGTTTTTTCATAAATTTGATAATTATTAATCGTGCCATTATTCTTTATACACTTGTGTAGGATTTTTGTTTGTTTACTTATCAAAATTGAATGCCTTTATGTAGCCTCAAGGACGTCTACCGTTACAGTCCGAGTAAGGATCTACTGTGGCGTCTCGACTGGAGCAACCACCTCTGACCTACTATTTCAGTCCCTTCAGCTCATAGTTGACTAATATCCTGATTTTACGTATTTCCTGTGTACTTCAGTATATGTTGCTGTGAAAGCTCTTGTTTTACATGGGTTTTACTAGTAAAGCTTAGGATTTACTAACATGAATTAATAAATGTAATGATTTTATAAAACCAGAGAGGATTTCTTGGGCTTTTAGGATTAGAGTGTGAAATACTAGCTTTTACCAATGAAGGTTGGTAAATCTTGCTTTTTCATCGAGGCCAAAATTAACGGTGTTTCTATACATAACTAAGTGTATAATGGTAAAAGCTCGAAATGAATGATGAGGAAAAGGGTTCGGACACACGCGCACACACACACACACAAGCGCACGCACGCACACATACACACACACACACACACACACACACACACACGCGCGCGCGCACACACACACACACACGAGACAGAGAGTATTTATATGCCTTTGTTGTATCACGCTCGAAAGTCAGTATTTAATAAGTCTTACATTTATTATTACATATACGAAACATATTTAAAGTCCTGTTTTCATTCTTCCAAAAGGCTACTATTTACCTACCAGCAGATTTTATTTCGGAACTTATAAACTTGTCAGTTTCTCAGCAGTTGCAGGTCTACTTGTTCGACGTCTGCTTGCGACGGTCATACAAGTAATTTATTTTTAGTTGAGTCTGTTAATATAACTATTACCTCCCACTAAGTATAGTAAAGGATTCTGGATATAGGTAAAATCAGGTTTGGGAGACGAATCTTCTGTTGGGAAATATTTGAGAGATATCCCATAAAGCAGGATGGGATACCTGAAGTAAACATGCTCTCAACAGGGGCGAAGAGACGTTTCTATCGTTAAAGTACATCAAATAATATTGAGAGCCAGTAGACTACTATAGTTTTACTGTAGAGAGGTCCATTTCAGAGAGGAAAGGACGCTGACAATGCGATCAATGATTCATCTTATTTCTTGTCCTCGCAATAATTCAACTTATGAATTGACATCGCTATTAGACAATAAAGACTTCATAAAATGCTCTAGGAATACCCTACTGTTCTTATATAAGTAATGTACACTAGGCCACTATCTTTCTGTTAAGTGAATTTGCGGAGCTAAAACATTATTATATAATAACTATAATAAGCAATAAATTTTATTTTCAGGCTATGTTCATAAGACTTATTTTTTAAATAATATTTGCTGTTATGTTCGTAGCTTTGGCCAGAACAACAGTCACAGGCCGTAGTTAAACCGGTTCGGAGTTTCAGTTCCATTCCCACTTGGTCTCCGTTTATACAGCTTTGCTTTTTGAATAATTTTATTATCACGGAAAAACATGGCTAGCGTTTTCTTTTGCCAACTTGGACTGTGATTTCAGGTGAAAAAACTCGACAAAGGCGTGCCTTGTCAGGGATTTTGGTTTTTTAAAGCAACGCTGGAAATAGATTTGCCTCGCATAAGAAAAACCTGAGTGAAAGACAGCTGTCATCCAATTCCGGCGTGAACTTGGATGCCTTAAACTTGAAAACGATTCTTTTTAGGAAATATTCCTTTTTGTTTACATCCAAGTTGTTTTACCGTGTCTCTTAATTATCTCACTGGTGAAAGCACATTGTGTTAAATTTATAAATTTACTTTGTTGTAATTTGAGGATTCATTCCTATTTGTAGTTATTTCTTAAATAAATATACATAAGTATGATATTAAATTATCTATATTTTTGCACCTAAGATACAAGACTATTTAAGGTAAGTCTAACTTACTATAGAAATTCAAGTTACAAAGAACCAGATGTGAGTTCCCTCCGCTGAGACGGTTAGTTTTCTCTACATCTCGTTTACTTGCATTAGGTATGACGTCAGACTCGATTAGTCATACCTACTGTGTCCACATTTTGAGTTACAAAGGACCATTTGTGACTATTTCCTTCTGAGAGTTAGTTTGCTTCATTTCTCTAAATAATGTTTACCTAGTCCTTGTGACGTCAGAGTTGTTTAGTATGAAGCAATTCGGTTAGTTTACTTCATTTGTCTTCAGTACGTCTAACTCTGTATAATGTTCAGACGACTAATCTTACTTAATGTATAAATTTTGAGTTATAAAGGACCAGATGTGAGTCCATATATCTGAAGGTTAGTTTGCTTCTTTTGTCTCAAGTACGTTTACCTAAGTCTGTGTGACGTCAGAGTTGACTAATCTTACTTTTTAAATTTTGGGTTAAAGGACCCGATATGAGTCCCCACTTCTGACTGTTAGTTGGCTCCTTTTGTTTCCAATACGTTTATCTGAGTCTGTGTGACGTCAGACTTGACCTGTCTTAGTGTATACATTTTGAATTACGAAGGACCAGATGCGAGTCTACACTTCTGACCGTTAGTTTGGCTCTTTCGACTAAAACACGTTTACCTAGTGTACATTACCTATTAGCTAACATTACGTACCAAAATAACGATTTTATCGTGTCTCTGTCATTCTAATAATGTACCAATTAGTAAGCTTCGTTATTTAATGACCCTACTACAGCTCTCAACGGCAAAGTTACCATCGGTGAAATGTGTCTTAGTTAACACTAGAGAAGGCTTTATGTTATGTTTTAGCGAAATACTTCCCTAATTTGGTGGTAAACATTATTGTTAGGCTTCTAGAAGGGTTCGACCAAGGGTTACAGAGATAATTTAATATCATAATCTTTTGAATTATATCATACTCATCTGGAAGCTTTTGTTACAAGATTAACGTCTTGACAACAATGTTCGAACCTCCTCGGTCTATGCATAACGAAATAAGTTACTAGAGTTTAATATTTCACTTTATGTATTAAGTAGTTCGACAGTGTAAAAAAAACGGTTATATTCTGTTTTTATTCTTCTTCATTTTTTATTATGCCTTGTGTATTGCGAACTTTGTTGATATATAAGGCTGTTCTAATTTAAATAGGCAGCAGATCTAAATAGTTGTGCATATAATCAAAACCATCAACACATCCAGAGGTAGGGTCAAGTTGTTTGAGTTGATTATGCTCTTCAAGTTACTCAACTGTGCTCACATAATAAAATTCTTATTCATATTTCCTTTGTTAGGCCCCATCTTGTGTTTTCTGGTGTTCCCAGATAAGTATACTGTTCTGCGAGACCAATGTTTGGATCTTCCAGTACCAACTGTTTTGCTGTTTGTTTAGTTCTCCTTTTCATACTTTTGATTGTTCGATGTTTGGGTTTAATCGATAGTGTTCGCTTGCCCTTTGTATTTTTACCATAGATAATTCACTTCCGCCTTGCTGCTAACGAGTATCACAGTGACGTCAAAATATCTTACTTTACTACTATAAATATATCTCCATTTATATTCGTTGTGACGTTTTTATTTTATAGTTATAATATTCATTAAAAACTACAAAATTTAGACGTTACAATCACTTAATATCGAATTACAGTTTAAATACAGTACTAGCAATTAGCCAAACGTGACGGAGGCGAAGGAGTCTTGGAGAGAGCTAGGGGGAGGGCCAAGAGAGGAGAACTCTCTGGCTATAATTGGCACGTGTGACAACTGTTCAGTACTTTATTACAACGACGTGCCATCGTTTTGTCATTAAGGGCGGGGTTGAGGGTTGACAACATGCTCTGACAAACATCCCCGAATTTTAAGTTCAACTATTGCCGCCTGTTTATTGCACTATAAACTGTCTTTGGTACGACGATGTTGCATGTTCTAGAGGTTTTTGATATTTAACAAAAGTTTGTGTTGGATTTATGAATGTTTAAACTGTGTCGAATTTCAAATTCCGAGAGATTTGTGACGTAAAATAATAGCTTTTATGCAGTTGCCATCATTTAAATCTCTGTAAAATTGTAATATTATCTCTAGTTAGCATTAAACAGTCATCTTTTCTTTTTCAATATTCTCTCCTTCTTCGTCTCTTCTTAAAAATCAAATGAGGGTTAAAGGCCTAAAATATTAATTTTTTATTCTCACACCATCATTTAAATCTCTTGCAGAATCGTAATATTTTCTCTGGTCAGCATTAAAAAGAGGCAGCCTTCCTTTTTTAATTTTTTTTTCTTCGCCTTCTTTAAAATAATAACTGAAAGTTGGTCTAAAATAATGAGCCCCTTAACTTTAAAATGGAGAAAACTCGTTGAACAAATAATTATACAATTATTTTCAAGATTATTTCTGTTTGAAGAGAATACAAATCGTTTTAAATAGAACGTATGTTCTGTAGAGGCTATCACGTATCATAGTTCTTCTTTAATCAGCCCCGGACTTTATATTTAGCATTAAGTCGTGCAAGATTTCTTTCGGCGTCCTTATAAAGGTAAAGTAATTGATATAGCATACCATTATTAAAACGTATATCCAACTGCAAAGATTTAACAAAATACTTAGGTTCAAATCTGGTTTTAAAAATTTTATATTTAGTCGGAAAACTTCAGTACAAAAAAAAATTAATAGTTGATTATTACTTTTATTACAGAACCTACAGAAGAAAATATGTTTTTTATCTTCACGTTTGAGAGAAAGTAGTAGTTTGCAACCAAAAAGCCACTTTTCTCCTCAAGAATGGAGAAAATAGTATATGCTACTCCAAGAAAAAGTAA
Organism: Prosapia bicincta; assembly: GCA_036971475.1. Taxonomy (NCBI): domain Eukaryota; kingdom Metazoa; phylum Arthropoda; class Insecta; order Hemiptera; family Cercopidae; genus Prosapia; species Prosapia bicincta. Next base: position 379,497,613 of record JBAIZL010000002.1, read on the forward strand.
TGAATGTTGTGTTTTTTTGCACAAGAGTTCAAAATGTATGGAAACACAAAAACCGTATAAAAAGCACAATTTTTACATAGATTATAAAAAACGTATCTTTATCGTTTCATGATGAAGTTGAGTATTTTCTTGAATACCAAAGATCTATTTCACTGAAGTTAAGTATATTATTAATTTTATTCTTTTTTCTGGAACTAATGAAACTCTTTTCATATCTACTTTCTATTGCGTATTCATTCATTCCCTTTTATTTCTCTACTTCCTACAAATATCTTATGAAAAAATTTCCCATAATTATGAAAATCCCTCAGTGCCCCTGAACGGCCGGCGTCCTCAGACGTGCTCGACCTTGACCCCCCCCCCCTCGAAGGCCGGTACTGAGTGTAGTATAGTCTGATGGTCACAGATATTGTGTTTATGGATTAATTCTTGCACATGTGACAGTTGATTGAATCCTATATTTCGGTAAACAGATTAGTGTAAAGTTTATAGCTATTTAAATCAATTTAAATAGCAACCAAAGGAAATTTTGCTTTTCCTTTAGTAATGGCTGATGTAGTTTTGCCCAAGGGTTGTGAGTCTTATACAAGTACAAAAATGAAGGCTGACAAGTTAAATATTTCAATTAATATTTTTTGTTGTCCAATTAAGTGATTGCAACACGCACCATATTTATGAACTGACAATTGTTTACAACATTGTTGGCATAAAAATAGAAAGTAGCAGTAGTAAACCGTCAGTAAAAAATTTTAAAATTATTAAGTCAACTGTTTTTATTATTATAAGTAACAAGTGGATTAAGAGAAGCGGAAGTGAAAGCTATTGTAATTATTTAGGAAATCAAAACATGTACTTAGATATATAATATTATCTAAAGTGTTCCACAAAGAATACCGGGAAGTTTAACAAGCGGTACTAAAAGACTGCTCAAGATAACTAAATGATAAAATGTCAGATTGAAAACAAATAACACAGCTTTTTTTCAAACCTTATTATGTTTTGTAATTAAAATAACATTAACCCTTGCTACAAATATTTAAACAACCTTCATGTACATTTCGCTAACACTGTTACCATCATCAGAAGGTTACAAACTTACTGGGATCTAAAAACTAGAGAGCTAATGACTGATGTTAAATGTCCTTGATTTGAAAAATAAAGATTGTTCTAGCATATCGAGATGAATTATGCCAATAATTGTTTATTTCATGAAAAAGGACACGGTCGAACTGGGCCCACGGTCAAAACATCCCTAGGGAGATTACCGTCAAGCCTCAAGCGGTCGGAGTTCCCTGGTCAGTCAGGCACATTAGTTTTGTGATCAGACTTTCGTTTTTATTTTAATATACGATAGAATTAGAAAATAAAACATAATGGAACCGCTCCAATGGCCACGTGGCAAAGGTATGGCCTGGGGGTTTTATCATTTTGTGCACATATAACATAAAATATTATTACACGACTATTTATATTGAATAAAAAAGGAGAGGTTTCAATGGTCTAAAGTAGATGTTTGTCCACCATCTGACCGTAACAAAAAATCTGTTTTAGACGTTTGAATATATTTAAAGCAAAGGTGGATGCGATCATTCCATTTTGTAGGTCATGATTGTAGAGTTATGGGTCTAATTCGACACTACCTGCGAACTGACCTTGGGCCCGTCATTTTTACGACCCTAACAGATCGTGGGCCAAATTATACTTCACCCAAAAAGAAAGTACCTATCAAATGGCTCTACCTAATGTCACACAACCCGTTCACTTTCGGGGAATCGCACACATGTTCCTGCAAATTAAATTGTTATGAACTCCTTATTTTACAATTGTCTAATAAACACCATTTGTGTGGGAATGTAGCTTCGTCTCAGAACAGCACTCTTCTAAGAAAATTTGGATTTTCATCAATTATTAAGCATGAAACTGACAACCACGATTGAAAGAAACTTACATATTTCAACTGCAGATTATTTTTTAAATCGTTTAGTTATCTTGAATAGTCTTTCAGTATCGCGCGTTACAAATCCAGACATTATTTTTTGGAACACTGTATAATCTATAATACTATTTTATTTACTAAAAAAATTGAGATTATGTTTAATTTGACTTTCACCTTCAAGGCTAAGCCTGTTTCAAGGACGAATAAAACTATCACATATTGCCGGCAACCGGACTAAAACATCTCTAAACGCTTCTCATACCTCGAGTGCCAATAACAAAATACTTTTCACCTGCAACGACTAAAGCCCGGCCGATGTCGTACGACAAGTGTATTGCCGTAGATAAATCAAAGGACACGCAACAAGGTACCGAAGATCGGCCGAGATACGGCGCAGCAGCGTAAACTCAAAGTGGAAGCCGCGCGCGCCCACACGCGTTCTATTTGGTACTTTATTAATGGGCCGGCTTCATACGGAGATGTTGGAATTAATAAAAACGTGACTGTCTCCTTGTTTTCTTCCGTTGGAATATTTCCTACCGGATTACGGTGTTATCTGACCAGTTTCGAACATCATTTCTCACTTGTGATGGTTTTGATTAAGTCATCTGCGTAGTTAATTATGTCCTGACGAGCATGCGGTCGGTGTTTGATATAATGTTCAGGATTTTTTTATTAATTTTCTGGATTATTCAATTCTTCCTATTAGTTGACACGAAATATATATATATATATATATATATATATATATATATATATATATATATATATATATATATAGTTCAAAATTTCAATCTTTAATAAAATACTTTTTATTCATCCACTCAAGTTGAAATACATTTTTTTTTAACTTTTTGGAAGCTAATAGGACTTGATGTTAATACAGTTTTTTTCAAATTATATTCTGTAATTAAATTTAATTAATTAATTTTAGTTTTATATGGGAGACAGCATTTTACAAAAGGGACAAGGTATGCAATATAGTTATTTGGCCTAAAATGAGTGATAACATATGATTAAATAAAACAGCTGATTTTGTCTAATGACAATAATAAAAAGGAACTGGAATGTATATTTTTCTCTGTTGACCTAAGCAGGATTTGACTTGAATTTCTTTGGTTTATATTACTTGTTTTTAGTGTATTCATACTTTAGCAATGCTACATACATAGTTTATTCATACTTTAGCAATGCTGCTTACATAGTTTATTCATACTTTAGCAATGCTACTTACATAGTTTATTCATACTTTAGCAATGCTACTTACATAGTTTATTCATACTTTAGCAATGCTACTTACATAGTTTATTCATACTTTAGCAATGCTACTTACATAGTTTATTCATACTTTAGCAATGCTACTTACATAGTTTATTCATATTTTAGCAATGCTACATACATTTCTTGACCGCGTTCGATATAAAAATAATGTTCTGACATTACAAGCTTATATACTTGTTACCTTTTTCCAACCCTTTTGGCAATATGACCGTGAGAAGTTTTGGTTAGAATTTACTTCAAGGCTTCTATTCAATGTGTAACTTCTAATGTCCAACTAATTGAAATTTTACTTGGGAGTGCATCAAGAGATCATGACGTCATCTTTAAGTAGTTCTCACGAATGCGTACAAATCAATCTAGATATCAATGCATTTTTTCCTGAAGTTTTTTTAAAGATAATATTTTCGACATATTTAGAGTTTCTATAGAGGTTGTGTTTAAACTATTTCATATAAAATTTCCTGTACAATTTGATTAAAATTCACTAAGTGGTAACCTATGATTTCTAAAACAGCTGTTTTTGTTATTTATTGGTTATGTAACTTTCTGTTTTGTACATTAGCAGTAATTTAAAGTGTGTGTCTGAAGAAAGTTATTTCATTTCCTAAAACTGTATTTATAACTATCTAATCAATGACCTGTTTAAGAACTAAGCTAAATGTAATAATTAATTTATAGGGCCTATTTAATAAAATATGATACTAAAAGGTTTACATTATTGTGATGAATTATATGCGTAAAATGTAAATTGATAAATGAAAAATAGTGCCACGGCTAAAAAGAAAAATTGTACAATTTCATTAAAAAAATGTTGAAAGTTTTTAAATAATAATATACCAAACTACAATATTTGTATATATTAATTTTACATATATTTATCAATACACAAACATTTCTGATATCTAGAACATTTAAAAAACTGTTTTGCTTAAAGCTTTTCCTTAATATATCATTGAAATTATCAAGACGTTCGTACATCAACTGATTAAACAATGCTCTAGAATAGATGGTTGACACTGTTGAAAAGCTTCGAGCAAATATTTATATGGAAATTGTTATTAATGAATTTTATGTGAATTGATTATTAAACTCACTCTCTCAATTATTGTATAAACTCACTCACTCTGTCTGTCTGTCTGTCTCTCTCTCTCTCTCTCTCTCTATATATATATATATATATATACAGTATATATATATATATATATATATATATATATATATATATATATATATATATATATATATATAATTCTAGTACTGTATTTGACATCTTCAGTTGTTTTGAGGATGTATGTATAGCAGTCTAAATATATGTAGTGTGTGTGTGTGTGTGTATAGGTATAAACTTGAAATGATTTCATAAAAATTTATATGAAATTGGCAATGTTAGAAAAATTTTAAAAAATTCTTAGGCCTATAAATTTTCTTGATTAGAAAATGAAAACGTAAAACGCTCTTGTTAAAAATAAATATAAATACTGTAAAAGGAAATATCATATCAATGCGAAGGGAAAGGCTTCTGCTTTGAAAGACTTGATAAAATCAGAGTCTGTATAGAAGCAGAGAACCACTCCGCCCGCCCTAAACATAGACCGGAAAGACCTCCCAATAAAAATGTTCAAATTACATTCTTAATGAGTAAATACCACAGAAAAGCCAGTTACAAAATGTCTTGGGTGTTATCTAATCTCGTGGCTTAATGACAAAAGAATCAGGATTTCCTTTTACCTCGGCTTTGTTTAGTAGGGTTGTGATTGAAAGCGAGGCGCCTACGGGGTGAGACTGGATAGGGTAGTTCAAACATGCCGACAGTGAATTAATGAGCTTAAGGTGTCACTGCGTGAAGCACCCACGGCCGGCTTCTTAGAGTTTGTACTTTCACCAGTTTTGTAAGGATAGCATTAGGTGAATATGAAATGCTACTTGAAAAACAAACTGCTCTAGATAAATGCTTTACTCGACCAGTTTCACTTCATTACTGAGTGGTAGTAAGGCGTACATTAAGCTTCTCATTAAGGGTTAATTTAGCTTTAGGTGTTTAGTTTTTTTAGTGGTTTAAAGGCGATCAATCAGATGGTCTAGTATTATCACCTAAGAATAGATATGGCTATTGTGAGTAATATGGCGAGTAGGGCCTATATAAAGTCCCTAGACTCTTTACGATTAAGGGAAAGGTTCGCGTGGGCAGGAACAGGTCTGTTCCGGGTACACGATACAGGCATTGAAGTGGCCAAGCCATGAAGCAATGCAAGTAGGGATGCTAACGAAATCTTCGTATGAAGATCGTAAATACAGCCTAGCATTTATAGTATTCGAAGGTTTATGTTATTTAATGCGGTCGTCATAAGTAGTGGACTCGTGAAAAGTCATTATTGAACTATAGAATAACAACGAGCTGGATATCTATGTTACTTCGCCGCTAGATAGCAGGAATAAAGAAAGGGCCCTCCACTCGTGTTACTACTTTATCCCACTTACAACCCCGAGGAAGGTTTTTTTACTTTCCACACCTTTCGATCCGCGTGTTAAAATCGCCTCAAACATGTCACCCCGCACATAAAAATTTTAAATTTTTTCCATCTCTATGACTGAAGAAGTTTTTGTGCCTTTTCTAAACCTATTATAATGCACCTCTTCATCACCTTGAATTGCGAGTGGTGTACTGCTCCTTAAAAGTACACCTTTTCGTATTTAAAAACACTGTTTTTTTAAACCCCTCCTATGTACTACCTATTCCACGTAACTATCCACCCTTTAGGTGTAATAAGACTACTACAGTGATAGTACTATGTACACCTCTCTGCAGAATGGAGTCATTATTTACCCCCAATCGACGTCCTTAGAATTTTTTCAAACCCCCTTAATATACACTTTTTTACTTTATCATCCGATATCGTTCCCTTATCACTAACAGACGTGACAAGCTGCAGTCTTGTATTCAAATTAAAATAGAAAAAAACGTCTATATGCTTAAATGTTACAGAAGATTCCATCTACATTTTGGGCACTAGTTTACCCTTTAATAAACATATTCGTATAGAAGTGCTGGAACCACAGACGGGACAATTAGGAATTTTTTTTTTACGGATATATACGAATTTTTTTAGGGCTAGACACTGTTATTTACATTACTTGAACACTGTGTATACACAAAGACACCTTTACTTCTGTAGTTCGACTCTTACTGAAGCGTTTTTAGTTACAAAAGACCAGATGTTAGTTCCCAATTCTGTTTGTTTACAATTATACAATTTAAAATTATATAATTTCAGTGTCAATACCACTACATCTCATGTTTGTATCTTAAGTGACTAAATACAATGCATCTTAAGTGACTAAATACAATTATCTTATGTGACTAGATACAATGTATCTTAAGTGACTGGATACAATGTATCTGAAGTGACTAAATACAATGTTTCTTAAGTGACTAAATACAGTGTATCTTAAGTGACTAAATGCAGTGTATCTTAAGTGACTAAATACAATGTATCTCATGTGACTAGATACAATGTATCTTAAGTGACTGGATACAATGTATCTGAAGTGACTAAATACAATGTATCTTAAGTGACTAAATGCAGTGTATCTTAAGTGACAAAATGCAATGTATCTTATGTGACTAGATACAATGTATCTTAAGTGACTGGATACAACGTATCTGAAGTGACTAAATACAATGTATCCTAAGTGACTAGATACAATATATCTTAAGTGACTAAATGCAGTGTATCTTAAGTGACTAAATGCAATGTATCTTAAGTGACTAAATGCAATGTATCTTATGTGACTAGATACAATGTATCTTATGTGACTAGATACAATGTATCTTAAGTGACTGGGTACAATGTATCTTAAGTGACTAAATACAATGTATCTTAAGTGACTAAATGCAGTGTATCTTAAGTGATTAAATGCAGTGTATCTTAAGTGGCTAAATGCAGTGTATCTTAAGTGACTAAATACAATGTATCTTATGTGATTAGATACAATGTATCTGAAGTGACTAAATACAATGTATCTTAAGTGACTAAATGCAGTGTATCTTAAGTGACTAAATGCAGTGTATCTTAAGTGACTAAATGCAATGTATCTTAAGTGACTAAATGCAATGTATCTTAAGTGTCTAAATGCAATGTATCTTAAGTGTCTAAATACAATGTATCCTAATTGACTAAATACAATGTATCTTAAGTGACTAAATGCAGTGTATCTTAAGTGACTAAATGCAATGTATCTTAAGTGACTAAATGCAATGTATCTTAAGTGTCTAAATGCAATGTATCTTAAGTGACTAAATACAATGTATCTTAAGTGACTAAATGCAGTGTATCTTAAGTGATTAAATGCAGTGTATCTTAAGTGGCTAAATGCAGTGTATCTTAAGTGACTAAATACAATGTATCTTATGTGATTAGATACAATGTATCTGAAGTGACTAAATACAATGTATTTTAAGTGACTAAATGCAGTGTATCTTAAGTGACTAAATGCAATGTATCTTAAGTGACTAAATGCAATGTATCTTAAGTGTCTAAATACAATGTATCCTAATTGACTAAATACAATGTACCTTAAGTGTAGTTGGCACGGTAACATTTGGTTTTTTTTTTTCAATGAGGACGGTAGTTTTGAGAAAGGACAATTCTAAGTAGTAGTTGAGAATGCTGGACATCCCTCGAACCCCCCCCCCCCCCAAACATAAAGCTGTAAGTAGCTATATGACAACTGTATCATATGATTGTATGATAATAACAGTGTAAAAATTAATAGTTTTTCATAGGAAACATTACAATAATACTATAATACTATACACAAACATTAGATTCTCTTACCGTCAACTTTACCAATACAAGGCTTTTAATTATATAAAAGAATCAACTATTGACGCTTCACTATAAGACTAAATTCAGGAAAAACTTTTTCATATTTCGAATATACTTTAAACAAGTAATTAAAAAAAACCTCTAACCACAAATACTTTAATTTTAAGCTGATGTATGTTTCGGATAACAAGTAAACATCCTCGGAGGCATTACAACCAATACTATTGAACCTGAAATAATTTGGGTTAGAGGTTTTTGAGCACTATTTATCAGGAAGTTACGTTTAAGACGGGTTGGTCGTAAATAGATACAGTGTTACATAAGTTCTTATTCTTTTAACTCGCTGTCATAACATTAAAGTCGTTAACAAATGTGAACATTTTTTCAAATTTTTAAAATATGTACTTATATTTACGCTATGCACACAGAAGTGATGTTATGTGTTGCTAAGCCTTTTTAGCGGTGCTGATGAGATTTCTCAGACAAGCGATTTCGTCATAGATTCATTATAGCCTTATTGTTGTAGGCCAATTCTGAATCGTCTGAAGATAATTCGTTCAGGTGGTCGATTCCGGAATTCACAATTTTACTGGTAAACGAATTAAGCTTAAATTCATGGAATATTTAGCTTAATAGATGATACATTATATTTCAGCGCAATGTGCTTTAGAAGTAATATTTGTGCAAGTTAAAACTAGGCATAGGAACAGTGCTGTCTTTAAGTATAAGGGCGATCATTCTTGTTCTAGAGCAGTGGCTCCCAACCCTTTTCTATGCTTTCAGTCGAACACAAACATACAAGCTCCACGCAATTTCCGACCAACAACACCTCATCTATCTTGTCAACTATTTGTGTAACCTCGTATTTATTTCAAATCCAAAGTGTGAAATATTGACGTCCGCCATTACTGGTATTATTATCACGTACCCCACAGACTTCTACGTACTCCACAAACGTCTACGTACCCCACAAACGTCTACGTACCCCACAGACCTGTACGTACCCTACAGACCTCTACGTACCCCACAGACTACTACGTACCCTACAGACCTCTACGTACCCCACAGACCTCTACGTACCCCACAAACGTCTACGTACCCCACAGACCTCTACGTACCCCACAGACCTCTACGTACCCCACAGACCTCTACGTACCCCACAGATCTCTACGTACCCCACAGACTTCTACGTACCCCACAGACTTCTACGTACCCCACAGACTTCTAGGTACCCCACAGACCTTTACTCACCCCACAGACCTCTACGAACCCCACAGATCTCTACGTACCCCACATAACTCTACGTACCCCACAGACTTCTACGTACCCCTCAGACTTCTACGTACCCCACATACCTCTACGTACCCCTCAAACTTCTACGTATCCCACAGACCTCTACGTACCTCACAGACCTCTACGTACCCCACAAACTTTTACGTACCCCACAGACCTCTACGTACCCTGGGGGTACGCGTACTACAGATTGGGAACAGCTGATCTAGAGAATTTCTTCAATCAAAATTTAAACATTTTAATTTGTTTAATCTTTTTAAATGTTGTTGAATCCACTTATATTGTAAACGTTTAATATCATAATTCATAAAAATATTTTGTTATAGTAATGAATCGATTATTTATAACTACAAAATATCAAATTTTCTACATTAGTACACTCAGCAGGGAACATGAACTAGTTATGCCGCTGAAATATATAATGTCCAGATATGATTGTTTATTCTCAAGAATCGGTCCAAGGGATAAACGATAACTAACGTCTAAACAATGTTTATATAAACAGCCATAACTTGGGGACTTTATCGCCATGGATGTTATGAATTTACTAAGTAGGCTATGACATTTAACTTATGCAATATAGTATTTGGTTCAGTTATTTAGAGCTTAGCTAGTGAGAACTATTCACAAAGGTAAAAGTTAAAGTAGTGTTACTCAAATCTCACAAAAATTAGTCTTTAATACGAACACAACACAAACTAGTTTCAGCGACGAAGTCGCCTTCCTCAGTGCTTGGCTACTACTAAACATATTGTCAAGCTAGTGTACAAATCAACTAAAACAAACAAGATAAAAGTACAGTCAAGCAATAAAACTAATCTATTACAATCCCACTTAATCACTAGATATATATATATTATTTATTTATTTATTTCATTTAAAATTTTACATAATTGCTATTATTAAAAAAATTTTTGGTTCTACTAAACCCCCTTATGTCACACTATCATGAATAGACAACTCCAAAATACAGCCTAAACAGTTAAAAAAACAATCATAAACTATATAAAAATACCAGCTAAAAATAATATACTAAAATTTAATTAATACATAATTGAAAACACAGACAAGATAAATAAACAAACATCAACACTATTACATAATTAAACAAGGTGACAGTAGCAACACAATATATGATTATTATAACACGAACATTAATTTTAAACATAATAACAATAACAATAAAGTAACAGTTATGAATCACATGCCTATCGGAACAACACAGAATTCGGAAATAGAAACGAGGAACCCTGGACTGGGCCCGACTCATTATTAACTGAGACATCTTGAAATTTATTAATAAACCAAGTCTCCCAAGCATCCAAAGTATTGTGCCTCGTGACTTCCAAATCAGACAGTCTAATGACTCATCTGTGCCCAAATCTGTTCTGTACTGGAGGTACGAAAACAAAATTACCTTGAAATTTACATTACATAATCCATAATGCAATTCGTTTATTATTTTCAAAAAATCAAATAGTTACCTTTTTTCGTCAAACATCCATCTCCGGCTCCCATAGTTGGGCTCCTCGAACCCATGTCCTCGTCGGCATCCCGGTCGTTTTCCTCCTCCTGCTCTCTGAGTTGTCCTCCTCGAGTGCCAAACCTTAACTGAATCTTTTTCCTCAGCTCCTAGATAACTCCTATTTCATTGCTTCCTTTCTCCTGCATCTTCTTCCTTACCTAGATGGCTTCTTCCTGCCAACTTTTCTCCATCTCCTTTTTTGTTGCCTTAATTTCTTTGTCGCTTTTGCATACGTCTTGTTTTGGGAGATAAGGCTTTCGCTGACAAAGAATCTACTTTGGGCTTATAGGTGTACATCTAATGAACTACCTGTCTGTCAGCTCATTGTTCTAATTCCCCCGTTTATAGCAATGTCTGTACTTTAGAATGTCCTTTTATCTTAAGAATCTTTTAAACACAGCAGCTACGAGACTATAGATTTACGTTAAATATAAAACATGTTTTTTCTTACCATCACATACAAGTTTTCCTTAAACACACACACACACACACACACACACACACACACACACACACACACACACACACACACACACACACACACACACACACACACACTTCCTATACGGTATACAAATCACTTTTTAAATAATCGCAATGTCTGAATAATTACCTAACTTGTTGAAAGAGAGTTGGTAGGTAGAGAATTCACCTTATACTATGGTTTTATTAATCTTGTGAATTTGGATTTAAAAAAATTTTATTTTTTAAAAACTAACCTCTCCGCACTAGTTTCTACAGTACTATGTGCTATTGACAATACAATACTATCGATGAAGCTATGACTAAATATCAATAAACTCCTTTTTTTTTGTAGTAATTAAAGATATGTTTAATGCAGTACCATGGTGTTTATTAACGTATAGTTTTTAAACCGCAAACCCATAAAACATCCCTCCTTAAGCAACAAACACAACTGAACCTCAAACTGACAATATTCCGCCCCCCTTTCTCGTTTAAAACAACACATGTCGCCTCACACCCTAAAAAATGTTTTCACTTTTGCAACAATAAAAAAAGTTCATTTTCGATATCAATGCGTCCCGTGTGCAAGTCATAAAGTAGCTGTGGGATGAATCACCTTCGCGTAGTTTGCATGACGAGGGAAAGAGGAGCCATTGAAAATAAAATTTGCGATAATAAAAGTTCGCGAGGGGTAGGAGGGAGGGCACACGTGCTGCGAATGGCCAGCGGTGGCTGTGCATCCTAATCTCAACCCTTGCACATACTTCGACACCTCCCTTGTTCGCCACATTGTTGTGGATATGTTGTCGGCAATTTGGAGAAAGGGATGATGAGCCGAGCTGAAACGGGAACGGTCCAACTGTCACGGCAGGTTGTTCAAAGTAGATAGGGAAGCAACTAAAGCCTACACTAAACCTCTTTATTTTATTGCGTAATGTTTTTGCATTCTTACAGATCCGTGTATATAAATTACAACTATATGACTGATGGTTTCTTAATAGTTCATAAGCCCGTCAAGTCACAGACAAGTTTTGAAAACAAACCCAGACGTAAACAGGCCCTTCTAAGGGGCAGTTATTACAATCCAAGACTTTATATAGCGATGGTGGGGTTTGTTACTCACTCTCCAGAAAGTAAGAAGAGAAACTAGAACTTGAGGAATGTACATAGCAAGAGAGAGTCTGAACGTTCATATTGGTAAGATTCTCCATTCTGTTTTGGTCTTAACACGTATTTAATCATGTTTTAACAGCATCTTAAAACATGACCTTTTAAAATACTGACCACAACCCCGGGGTAAGAACCTCCCTCCCCAGATCATTAGTACGTCCTTCAAGGATTTGTATAAAACAAAAGTGTGGATATTTTTGTTCACATTGTCCTCGTGGTTTTCATTGATTGCAGAATATACCGATACTTTGTATATCCAGCAAATAAAATCCTATTTGATAAATATGTAATTCAATGCCAAAAGCGAAACATTTTTAAATAAATACAATATTATAATAAAACACTAACTTAATTTCAGCGGTAAAAAACAGTAAAGAAACTCTTTAGAATTAACAATCGTTTTGCTCAAGCCTCATATTATCTCAATTGTATAAATAATACGAGTACATATTAACTGAATTTATCCCTAGGTGAAATTATGGCTTGTGTTTTAGAAATATAGTTTGTTAGTTATAAGATTTGTTTTTGAAAATTTAATTTTGAATAATTAGTGAAATTGTACTTCAGGAGATATGAGTAAGATGGGTCTATCCTCTGGGTTTTCAAGATGACGGTAGAACCTGTTTCTCAGCTTAGTCGTTCGAACTTTGCTGCTTCGGAGCTTGTATCTCTCACGACTTTCTGATTCCACCACCTCTCAAATCCTTCAATCCCAGATCTTCTTCTCTCTCCGGCTCCTAAAACGTGACCCTATCTCCGGTTCCTAAAACCTGACTGACTCTCATCTGCTTCCAAAACGTGACTACCTCTCTCCGGCTCCCAAAACGTGACTAACCTCTCTGCGGCTCCCAAAACGTGACTACCTCTCTCCGGCTCCCAAAACGTGACTGCCTCTCATCGGCTCCCAAAACAGGACTGCCTCTCTCCGGCTCCCAAAACGTTACTGTCTCTCTCCGGCTCCCAAAACGTGACTGCCTATCTCCGGGTCCCAAAACGTGACTGTGTCTCCGGCTCCCAAAACGTGACTGCCTATCTCCGTCTTCCAAAACGGGACTGCCTCTCTCAGATTTACAAATGTTGACTCCTCTCTCCGACATACTTTTTTGCTTGAGGAGGGATTCTAGACTCCTTGGACATTGCCCTTCATAAATGTATCTGTGTGCTAGCAGACAGATACACAGTAGTCTACTACCTACAGATTTTTACAACAGTTCCATTTTTACGATAGATGCCTCACACGACGCTTATCCCTTACCAGCAATATCTCTTCTATAGTTAGATACTAGATATACTTTTATAATACACATACAAATTGGCCGGATGTGAATATGTACACTGCAGACGGAAGCAGTTAAAATTAAGGCGCTGAATAGGCAATTTAATGTTAGCTTTATCCGTGGTAACAAAAGTAAACTAAAGAAAAAGAAAGAATAGTAGAATAAAATGTATTCAAATTGAGGTTTTAGAAAAAAATAGCTACTGTCACCCCTAACAGATGTAATCTCACCATATCTCCTACAATTTGACATGCGTAACTCATTTCTCTGATCTCTATAAATCTATAAATACATTTGTCAATTAATTGTGGAAGGTTACTTAAGAGGAGAAAAAGAGCGAGGAAGAGACATAAAATCCTTATATTGCGCTCTATTGAGAGGTTTCAGAACAACGTAACATTTTATTATTACTTTCCGGAAGAGGAAGATGCAGATGAACAGGTGCGTAATTCGGTAAAAGTTGAAGATTTTTAAATGCATCACCATTCCCGGGCGTCACAACTTAATCAACGAAAACAACACGGTAGAAGACGAGCGTTTAGCAGCGTTCATCTTTACGAGCCGTGCCTACGTCTGCTTCTTTGTTTACCAACATAAACATATCCGACCGCGGTGACGGTCGTTCAGATAATCCGATTGTCCAATGGAAGCGGTGCCTTTGTGCCCGCGGACATCGGACAAAGGAGTCTATGTCACATCGGGCTTAATTACAGTGCGCCGTCCAACAGCCTTGTAAACCCTACGAATAACGCAACCAATTTACATGATTTTACACGTAATTTATTTTATTGCCAATTATAATTGTAAGATTCTGCTCATTTGTCATTTACTTTGTTTAATGCGATTACTGGAACGTGAATGTGCTGTTCATTCACGGTGCGAAAGGCATTGTTACATAATGTGGAGAGCTGTAAGAAACAATTTTGTGTATAAATGTAGTCAACGGAAGTATGTATTTCAAAATACCTAATTTGTTTTCACGGCATGAAACAAATAAATACTATTTTTTGCTAATAAATTAATTTTTTCTCAGTTTAGTATATTTTAAAAAAAGAGAAAAATAACATTACTCGTCACAAAAATAATAAAAAATAACTAAATATTACAAGTTACCTAAATTAATTTATGTACATTTCGATAACCATGTCACCATCATCAGTGGGTCCTATTACAATATTATAAACTAGAATAAAATAATTTATTAACTACAGGCTCTGTACATTTAAAAAAAATGTAAACATCCAATATCTAAATCAAACTACACTGATCAACATGTATTCTTCTTAAAGTTTGAACAATAAGGTTTAAGTTGGAATTGTTAAGATTGAATTTTGTTATTACAGTGTAGATTTTAAAATATAGGCACAAAGTATCCCGTCAGGATGGATTTAGTTATAGAAAATAAAAACTTCATAACGCTGTATCATTAAAGTCGCCAAACCGTTGAATACGAATAACTATTTGACCGCGGACATACAGAAGGCACCTGGTGACGGCAACGCAACGTAAACTTGAGTTGTTATTAGAAACGTTGCTAGTCTATTTAAACGATTGTTCATATAAAGTTGCTAGTTTAGTTTTCAGTTATGTCGTCGTCAGAGAAAGATTGTCTATACTTTATGAAAGAAACTACAAAAAAAAGAGAATTCAGTGTAGGAATACACCTCTATAACGTTATGCATGCGAGACAAAGTCTAGATGTGCAAAATTCACGAAATTACCCAGACCAAATTTTTAATTATTATCTTATGAGCATTAGCAGTTACGACTACCTTTTAAGTAATGTATTTGAGAACATCAAGAAAAAAACAAATAATTGGTGGAAAAAGATGGAGAAACAAATTTCAGCTGGAGAAAAATTAACAATAACACTCAGATAAGGTTAATTGCTGATGTATGTATTTATTTTTATGTATAACTGCAAAACCTAAAATAACGTTACATTACAATGAAATTAAAATTAGTTTTTAAAGAAATGACATTTTATAGTTCAAGTGCCGATTTTATATACTTTGAACAAATTGTTGGTAATCATTCGTAGCCTATCGTCTTGAAGTTGTTGGACACAAATCATGACCAGAACCAGCAATATTTTGTTTTTCTGACATGATATACCACTATAATAAAACACTCTTTAAAGAAACAGGAACACAAAAATTACAAATAAAAATTATTATCATTTAAATACGGTATCATTCTTGAGAAACGCATACACAACACAACTAATATTGCTGGCAACTGAGAAACTGAGCAACGAGTTTACAGCATGTCGTGGCCGGAGCAACTCTAGTTTCTGTGTCACTCGCTAGTCGCGTTACTAACACTTCTCTATGAATATGTGCATTCAACTCTATATGCTGTGAAAAAGCAACTTGAGTTGCGTTGCATTGAAGTCACCAGTTGCATTCTGTATTTCCGCGGCCTATAACTGTACGAAAGAAGATGGAACATACTTTGTCCAGGTTCATGTGACAACAGGACTATATGTTATTAAGCTGTATATGACTGATTCCGGGTTTATATATTACCTTCATGTCTAGAGTAGGCTCACCTTAGTACTTCTGAGCATAAAGATCCGTACTTTTTAATTTTAATGGAGAAATAAGTTATCAATAATATTCTAACAGATTAATTTTATGTGAACTTGAAATTGTGAAATAAATCTTTTAAAGACCAGTTTCTTTTAAACGGTAATGTACTTTACGGTATTTTAAAGGGATAAGTACAATTGATACTAATATTTCCTGTGTGAAGAGCGAGGATCGTTTTTCGTAAGGGGAAGGATTAAAGTGCCTGGGATACGTAGTTTCCTGAACGATCTAGGATAGGAGTCTCCACTAGGATATCTTAAATATCCAGATAGTTTCCATCAAGTTTTACTCAGGGCCTTAAGTACACGTGGCATTAAATAACTCAAAAACAGTAGGATTATAACATTGTTACATCACTAAAATAAATCAACTGTTTTGCATAAGTAATAAAAGTAGGAAAATATATTATGCTTAACTAACTCAAGGAATAACTGAATTTGTTGTTTGCTTGAGGCTGATGCGAAGGGCGAAATCTCTCACATCTCTCTAATATGGGCACCTATGTTAGTAAGTTGAGAAGAAACTGAAATTCTCAAAATGTTTTCAACGTTCACACTCGTTAAACTAGATCTGTACTTGTGTTTTATGAACCTTAGCTATTCATAGATATTGTAGATACAAAAACACATTATATTTCCTAAGTATATTTAGTTAAGTTAGGAAATTTGTCCTTTTCAACTGCTTTCCAAAACCCATAATGGGCTTCAAAAATACCATTGCTACTGATCTGCCGTTTTAATTCCTAACAGTCTGTGGGTCGCAGAAATTCGTTCTGAGTCGCGTAGTGAGGATGGCTGCCTGATCTAGACCACCGTTTACAGTACAACAGCGCTAACCTTGACGCTAACCTACTCTCTACCGGTTCCATAACCTACTCCCAACACTTACATGTAGTTTATTAAACTCTTGAGCTATTGTGATATATGAAATGACAAACTCAATAAATAAAAGTCCAATAGAAACAATAAAATTATGTATTTACTATAAATCAACACTTGATGTTTCAAAGTGAAAACACTTGATATTTTCCCGAAACTGCTAAAAATATATATATATATATTTTAATTGTATCTTGTTTTTTTGCCGTTGTCAATTTTTTCTTTAGTCTCGTGGTTTTCTTTTTGTAGTCTTCATATTTTAATTTTGTCTATCAGGTACCAGCCTCTCCAGTTCAACTTGTTTCATTCGTTGGTTATAGCTTCTGAGTACCATAATGTCCAGTTTTATAATAACTTACACAGCTTATAAATATTTGAAGTGAGAAGTGATATCTTTGTCTTATACATTCTTAATAATTTCAAACACGATGATACAAAATTTACCTTTGTAGCATATTCTGATTAAATCATCTATCAAGCATATAATATAGGCCTAGACCAAGCCTGAGAGGTAAAAATATTCATATACAAGTAATATAAACAAAATATTTTTAGGTAAATTCCTACTTGGGTTAACAAAGAAAAATTTCATTTTAGTTACTTTTTATTAAATATATATAAATAATATAAGTTGAGTAACATAACCTGTGCCTTAAAACGGCTGTTCTACCACATAACCTATAAAATAAAATCAGGTGTTTCATAAAATCATATGTTATTACATATTTTACCTATGAAACGAAATTGATATATTGGATACATTGTCTCTTGTGAACATTTTTTTCTCCCACATAAATGTAAAATTAATTAATTAAATTTAATTAATGAATTATTATTTGAAAAAAAAAACTGTATTAACATCAAGTGGCATCCACGAAAAGTTTAAGAAAATTTATTTGAACTTGAGTGGATGAACATAAAGCATTTTCAACAACTTGAAGCAACTGTGGCGTAAATGTTTATATTAATTAAAACAACCTCTCACCACAAATTCAACAAATTTTATTTGACCTTATGTATATTTCGATTACAAAGTAATCATCTTCAGAGGTATTTTTACAAATAAGGAATTATTTGTAAAAATACCTCTGAAGATGATTACTTTGTATTTGAAATGTGCATAAGGTCAAATAAAATTTGTTGAATTTGTGGTGAGAGGTTGTTTTAATTAATATAAAGTATTTTATTAACAATTGAAAATTTGAACAAGATAAGGAGAGTGTAAACTAACAAAAGGATTTTAAAAACACATTATTTTTTTTTAGAATAAACGAAGTTTGGTTTCAGTTTCTTCATCGCGAATATATTATACAAGGTGACAAGGATGTAGAGTCTGGCAACACTCTTATAGCGTAGTAGTGTTTTAACTTTTAACTCTACACAGCAGTAAGGTAGTATTTTGTCGGTTGTAGTACTGTATTACGTTTCAGAGGTACTTATCCTGTAGGAAGACCCGACAATGTAGTAGGCCTATAGGTAAGTGTAAGACGATTTCTTAGTAGGCCTACGTGTTGCTGATTAGGCTATAAACACCTTTAACGTGGATACTATGGGCATTTTACTCAAAAGCCTTAAAGCGTTGATAAAATCATGCATTTAGGCTAAACCTTTTTTCCGTTCGTCAAATATATTTTAAGAGTAAAATGTCTTGGGATTTTTTGTAAATTCGCATACGTGAAATCCTGCTCTTACGATTCCAACTTCAAAGTCGAGGTTTTTCGAAACCAGTTGAGGCGTGTCAGTCTTGAAACAGAGAACTTGGTGCCACAACCCGTGGCGCCAGCATGTAAGAGCTCATGGACCTTTCTAGAAAGGAAGAACTGGACACCGTTTCACGCCTGGGACCAGACAATTGCTCCAACCAAAGTCGAGGTTTTACGAACCAGTTAAGGCGTGTCAGTCTTGAAACAGGGAACTTGGTGCCACAACCCGTGGGGCCAGAATGTAAGAGCTCATGTACCTTTCTAGAAAGGAAGAACTGGTCACCGTTTCACGCCTGGGACCAGACAATTGCTCCAACCAAAATCGAGGTTTTACGAACCAGTTGAGGCGTGTCAGTCTTGAAACAGGGGACTTGGTGCTACGACCCGTGGCGCCAGCATGTAAGAGCTCATGAACCTTTTTAGATTGAAGAACTGGTCACCGTTTCACGCCTGGGACCAGAAAATTGCTCCAACCAAAGTCTTAAGGTTTTGCCCGCTTTTCCAGAACTATTCGAGACCAGTAGATCCTTTCAAATGTCCCTGTCTTCCATGCTGCCTCCCCCAAGACAATGCTTCAAATGTAAAGAAATAAGACTCTCGCTAATGTAGAGTTCTTTTCTCGTTACATGTCTTGAAGCATTTTACAAAGCACAGAAAGACAAACTGGCTAAACATAAAAACACTACGCCCTCTTCTTTACTGCATATAACACGATTATAAATTATTTATTATTTGCAACAAATTTTAAATAAAAAACTAGACACGATTACAAAATGTTTATATAGACGTCATACATTTGTATTAGACATTTTACATTTACAAAATGACTCAATATTTTCTTAATAATTCAACCATTAGTAATCAATAAAAACCTCTGAGAACCAGAATTCGATATCTACAATTTTCCGTCCATCCGTCATAAATCCTATTGTTTCTCTTTAACTATACACCGTAACTTTATCATTGATCTTTATAGCCATCTAGGACACTGCATAAAAACATACTGTACCTCTTTCTTTAGCCAGACGTTGATTTACAGAGTCGCTACATAATTACCCTTACAGATGCGATCGAGAGTTTCCACTTTTTATACTAAACGACTGTACAATACGCGATTGTTTAAGACGAAGTGGCTTTTTATTTGAAAATATATCTATAAATCGTCGATCGCATATTCTCAGGCGGACAAAGTATAAAAATAGTTTCAGAAACAAACCATGGATGTAGGCTAGACGGATGTTTTTATTAAAATAATCGATCTCTTGTCAAAACGAATTGATCGTCGATATCCCGGGCATAATTACGGCTTTACAGACATGAGTGCATTCTTGGTTGGATATCTTTATTGCGGTTGAAATCGATTCAATTAAAAATTCCAAGAATTTAGAAACATCTCGCTTAATGAACTCTTCGGAGGCACGACAATGCGTCGCTCAACGGCGACAAATTTCCCACAAAGAGAGATCCATTGAACTGCAGAACGAAAAGGATATTTTGTAGTGATTTTTTATAAGGGTTGAACTTTGACCAAGTGAAATTTCTATTGAGATTAGTGACTGCTAATTTTTAATAAAATGTTTAAATATCGATTACTGAGTATGACGAGATTTTGGCTCTTACAATTGTGGTTACCGCACCAAGATTACAGTGAAAAAATGTAAATGTGTAGAATGAGAAAATGTCTTGGGGACCAAGTAGTTATTTCATATGATGCAATACACACCCGTTTACTAGAGAATTAACTTTATTTGTGTATTTACAGAATTGGTAGGCTAAGCACGGACAAATTAAAGTTTTCAATTTACCCCTACATACGTTTATGCCAGTTGTACTTCGAGAAATGTTTGAAGAGAAAGATGGTGAAAAAATGAAGAGTGTAGCTAGGGAGCACCTAGCCTCTCATCTCCTATCTTGCAAAAAAACATATTTTTTAGCATTACTGTGGGGATTCTACCATGCAGTTAATGAGACCTCTACCCCCACAAATCTAACCTCAAACTCGTGGCTTACGTCAGGTAGCGTCAGGCCCGAGGCGGGGCCTTAGTGTCACGGACCGCGGTTACAGTATGTAGGAGTCTTTCGACCTTACTATGTGCTTTGATTGGTCACCGGCCAACCGCTGGGACGGGATGAACTCGCCCAGTGACAGCTATTCGGACGCTCTTCCAGAACTACTGGGGTCAAGTAGAACCTTCCAAACGTCCAGGTTTCAGTACCTCTATACCCGTCTGGTTAGTTCGGTCCAAGTAGTGCAATTGGATCTTTATCCACTTTCGGTTGGCCTTACCCAAGGGCCGGAACCCAAGACTGGGGACTTAATCCTAGGGAAACATAACCTGCTTGAAAGCCGTTTATGCCAACAGCTCCAACCCTTACTTCAAGACACTTTGCAAACGTATTTCATACTACTCATTTAAATTTGTTCACTTCCTAATGTTGATGTGGTCGCCACAGAATCATATTGAGAAAAAGGATATAATGATGGCAATGTATAATCTGATATCAGTTCAGCCAGAGGTTACTGGAAATACAGAGAAAAGTGATTCACTTCCTGTTTTTGAGTTGAATATAGGGGTTTCCCGTCAAGGAAGATTATTATCGAAGTAAGTTTATGGACAACAGGACATTACCCCAGATCGTATGGAAGAGCTGAGTACAAGATGTTGAATGTTAGAAGTCAAGGGCGCAGGGAGGGGGTTTGGGTGGTTGCACCTCCCTAAAGAATTATAAAACCATCCTCTAAAATTACTTTCAATTTGCCAGATATGTAACAGATTTGAAACTCTCAAGGAAATTAAATATTATAACTTCAGGGTAGATTTCCAAGTAAACGACGTATACAATGTCCATAAAATACTTCTATGTGCTAACATCAATTCATGTTGGCTCAATTTTAAGAAATAAAACTGACTGACAAAGAGCGCCTATTTAACCTAAATGTGTTCACCCATCACTGTAAAAATGGATGGAGTTTTTATCTAACTATCAAAGAAGTCTCATAGAATCCATGTGTGTAGAGCTGTAGTGTGTGAATTAATAAATGTGTGTTGTTTTTAAGATTTTTATATTCTCTATATTCACTAAATGAATGTAACTCTAAATGTTAGTTTAGTATATTCTTGATTTAGGAATGTATTTAAATCAAGAAGATATCTGATTCACTATATCTTCTGCGTTATAGTTGCGTAAAAGGAGAATTAAGTTTTAAAATACTACCTCCCAGTGCCTTCCAGAATGTCTATCTCATCTCAGAGGAATTTGTGGCTGTGATATAGGGAGGTGGAGTTACGAAACCCATCAGGACTGGGAAAGGAGGGTGGACGTGACAATGTATGTGCAAGTTTGTGTCTGTGTTAGATCGATTCTTTATGGAGACCACTGGGAAGTGTGTAGTCGCTGAAGATTAAGAAAATGTATCAGTTGAAAAAGCGAATTGTGGTTTAAAGCTATCAATTTTTTTGACTATTATTGACTATTGCAGGTAACGAAATTATTGTAAATAAACAACAAGCTTATAGTAGTGACGTTTAATTATGACCACAAGGAAGTGTCTAGTCGTTAAACATTAAGAAGAGTTAAAAAAAAAAAAAAAAACAAATTGTGGTGAATTTCTTTGACTATTATTGACTATGGCAGGTAAAGAAATTATTGTAAATAAACAACAAGCTTATAGTAGTGACGTTTAATTATGACCACAAGGAAGTGTCTAGTCGTTAAACATTAAGAAAAGAGTTGAAAAAACGAAAAGTGGTGTTAGAGCGATCAATTTCTTTGACTATTATTGACTATGGCAGGTAAAGAAATTATTGTAAATAAACAACAAGCTTATAGTAGTGACGTTTAATTATGACCACAAGGAAGTGTCTAGTCGTTAAACATTAAGAAGAGAGTTAAAAAAAACGAATTGTGGTGTTAGAGCGATCAATTTCTTTGACTATTATTGACTATGGCAGTACTATGTAAATAAACATCAAGATTATGATACGAACGTATATTATGTCTTGAGACCGATCATAGCATCGGACAACAGGTTGATTAATGGTTTGGGAACTAGACAGTTATTTCGTATTGTCAAGTACACTATCGTTCACTGGCAAACTAACTTTTTAATATTTGTACCTTAATTAAGAACAAAAAAGCAAGGCACGGACAATTAAGACTGTCCACTTTATTTTGGATACAATAGCGCCAACACTTAAAAACCTCACTATAGTTTGAGTTAAAGCAGAATATGATCGTACCTGTGGTGACGTAGGGATGCGGTGTTGTCAGTTTGAACGCTGTGACACTTTGCGAGGAACGGAAGTTTAATATAGAATTGGCAACAAGACTCACCGACCCGGCATGATGTTAATTTCCCATTCGCCCAGACGGCAGCAGCCCCCATCCCTCCGGGCCGATTTCTCGTTTGTAGAGTCCTATTTTGTTTTAAATCAAAACTATAAAAACATTTTTGGTAAACACAAGCAACAGATGTTTACCACCATTATTGAGCCCTCGGTGATATATTTTGTTTTGTCACGTGTCTAACATTTACTTCAACACACCCGCACAAACTATCTGTTGACATTCATACCTACTTTCTAATTTTGGTGTGCTCGCAACAATGGTATTACATCATAGGGAAATATCTATCCGTTGTCCCCAGCCGTGTAGAAAAACTCTGAAGAATTAGATGTGAAAAGTAGAAGGAACTCATTTTGGTGTTCTTACAAGACCAAAAGTATAGCGCATAGACAAATCGGATCTACTATTTTCCGCGGCCATACAGATGTCGGCGAGGTAAACACTTCGTGAGATCGGTGAGAAACAATAACGTTTATAGACGAATCCATGAGAGACACACGCTGTTAGACTACAACATACATTAATTCAACTAATTAGAGTTTTGAAATGTAAATCATGTTATCAATTGCTGAAGGAGATATTTTAAATTAGACTTTCAATAAAACGCAAATTGGCAGTATTTAAGAATCAATTTTATGGCTAGAACACCCAACACAGCCTTTGTGAGCAGGAAGGCAGACTACAGTGCGGAACCGAAAGGCGACTTAATCATAGAGACCATGATCAGATAACCTCAGTCTGCATCGGATACAACAGGCAACAGATGTTTGACCAAGTCGCCGTACACCGGCTCATCCTGATTTTCAAACTCTTTACGATCTAATTCAAAGTATGACATCATAAGTTCTATGTTACCTAAAGCGTTGTAGGCCTTGGTAGTTTATTAAAAAAAAATTCCGACATTTTTACAAACCGTGACTAGTAACGCCGATATTATATAATTGAAAATAACTATAAAAACGCTTATTTTTAATACAAATAAATCCTATTTTATGAGTAAAATCACAAACAATGCTGCCTCGAATTTTTTTTAAGTGAATACGTTTTAGGGTTCGGTATGATTGTATGTTTCGAACGCTAGAAAAATCATCTCATCCGCCATGGGACGCTTTTCATATTTTAGATTAAATTAACATTTTATTTCATAATAACTAATTTTATGTTGTATGTCATATAACAGCTGTTTTATCACAGCTTATTTTAGTTTATTTATTGTATATTATGAGGTAAATTTGGTATTTTTAAATATTTTTTATCTGTTAGTAAATATATAACAAATTATTTATATTGCGATAAATATTACTGTAACTAATTCAATATAATGACAATTTACAATTACAACATAATATAAGGTATTTATTACAATTATTGAAACGAAAAACTCCCTTGGGCTTGTCTGACACTTTTTAAGAACCGATTTCAATTAAATTCGATAAATAATAAAATTTGTATTTATTAAATTTCCCAACGCCTAATGAAGGTTTTCTATTGATTACATTCTTTAAATTAAGTGCGGCGACCACCAAAATTAGAAATTAAGGATATATGTACAACTGGTAGTTG
Source organism: Prosapia bicincta (assembly GCA_036971475.1). Lineage (NCBI taxonomy): Eukaryota > Metazoa > Arthropoda > Insecta > Hemiptera > Cercopidae > Prosapia > Prosapia bicincta. The sequence continues at coordinate 379,522,468 of JBAIZL010000002.1, forward strand.
AGTTTTGCAGGTGTGATGTAGAAAGGGTAGGCACATGACGGAAATAAAAGATTTTTCCAAGCACTTAATAGTGGAGCAAACAACTGTTGCTGGGGTTTACCAGAAATTTATTTAATAAGGTTTTGAAGTGTTGAAATGAAGAAGAGTGAGAGGTGAAAAACATTAACCCTCTTTATTTCAGTTTGTCATCGAAACCAATAGTCTCTGACCAAAAGCAAAGAAGAGCCTCCGGCGTCTATTTAACAAAATACCTTTTTAATATTACGCAAGTTGATTTCCACGTAAAATCTCTTAGACAACTGACAATTATATTTTAAAATGTTTGATGACCACACTTGTTGACATCTAATCGGCAGGCACAACACCGGCAGCCTAACGAGTTAACAGACCGCGCGAGTACATGTTGCTCAGTTTAATTTGATAACCTCTTCAGACAAGAATCAGTAGAGTGCAGAACATAAACCCAACTGACCCGTGCACGCTAGCCTTATACAGCAAACGCGTTATGCAAGTGGGCAGCTATTAATTAAAATGAAATAAATGTAGCCAGCGATAAACATCTGCCAGAGTTGATGATGACTAGTATAAAGACGAAACTTTATAGGTTTACAATGTTTTGACGTGTGCAGCGTTACCAGTTGGAGTGAAGGAGGAATGTTCTTGACGTTAAGCGTCAGTATGCGCGCAAGTACTTGGAGTGAACTATCTTGTGGTTTTATTTCTGGCGTTCGTCCCAAGTGTTGATCACTTAACGTTAAGACATTTTATTTACTTTGCATACAGAGAAAATAAACTCTACAACTAAAATGAATAATGTACCTGTTCACCTTAAGGCACTATAAATTTAACAATTTGAAACCTTACATTTCCGCGAAAGAGAAAAGATTAACGCAACTATTATTTTGTAAATATTTTCTTGAAATTTTCTTTGGATTACTTTCGTTAACTGTAATCACTGATTTTACCGATCTCACCGATGTAGGATTGGCTACACAACGCCTTGTTATCTGTCTAAGTCTGCAGTGTATGTATAGATCACCCTCATAACTATGTTGCATAAACACTGAGATATACAAATTACTAAATATTTACAATAAATTGGTTTTAAATACCGACATATATAAATAAAATAAAATAAAGTAGAGATATTATAGTGTTGGTATACTTATGTTTTTATGACTTTTATTAAGCATGAATAATATAAAGTATTATTTTATTTATATTCTTCTAGTAACAGTGGCCTTCATATATGCAAGTATGTTTCACTGTCACAACTATTACACTCTCATTACATACCACAGACGCTATTGTAATCTGTAAGCAAACTCGGGCATGGTGTAGCATTCTCTTCTGTTTCTTGTAGGGGATATATATCGCATAGCATATCGCCTGCCGAAACGTGAAAAATTGGAAAATTGTGGAAAACCACTTCTTCAAAGCATGTTATAGTAGTTTTATAAGAAAGGTTAGGTGAAGTAAAACGACTGAACCAGTTATTATGTGGAGAAAGGTATACATTTAACGTGTACCTATTTGATCGAGAACCCACACACATAAATCCTTAACTTCACTAATGTTTTCCTCTTCTTCCCGATCACACGTGTAGTGGGTATCAATCCAAACAAAAGCAGTTCTGATTCAGGAAAGCGTTACTACTAGTGCGACCGATGATAATACCTAAATGTACTTACAATTTTTCATATATTTTTCCTTATCAACAACATACAATTACACTTTAAACGTAAATAAGTATGAAATGTTCTAGAAAATTATATCCTATTCAATCTTAATTTCACTTTATATTAACCACATATTTTTAAATTCCTTCTATTACCTCACACTCTCCTGATAGGCTATATATCTTCTAGAAATTTTTCAATCGTTAATAAAATACGTTTCCCTCTTCCAATCAAGTTTAAATACATTTTATTTAACCTATAGTGTATGATAATTGATGTTGATATAGATTTTTCAAACATTTATTCAATAATTAAGTTATAAAATTTGTGGGTTGCAGCCGAATTTGAGTTGAGAATCTTCATGTTCGACATTTAACGAGCCTTGGCACTACACAAACTTTTCCAAATATAGAAATATATTGCTCAAAAATGTACAGTGCGTGAGTTTTAACGGTGTCTCTGACCTTGAGATCGCTAGGCTGGACTGGCCTGCAGTGGTCAAAATCAACACAGCAGAAAACAACAGTTTCGTGTTTAAAGTATAAACAGCTCTAATTAACTAAATGATAATACTATAGTTTGATGTAGACATGATCTTTTAATGTAATGCTCTGCTTCTGCAAAGAAAGAGACGCGATTTCGAAAGAAACGATATATGTATTGTACATTGTTTTCAGTTAGGGTAGAACAGAACGAGGGACACCGTTAAACCTCACGCACTGTATACGAATTTTTTCCCCCTCTTGTTGTCGTCGACACCTCCATTGTACAACCTTAAACTGTTGCCATGGTTACCACACAATATCATTAATAGTGCTCTAGGGCAACTAAAATAAATTTGTTTTTGTTAAACTTAATAGGAATTTACTTGAATTTTTTTGCATATTACTTGTTTATAATTATCGAATACATACTTTTCGTGTAACTAGCTCAACAGGAATTGGGTTAAAAGTTAGGTTACAAAATTTGTACCGAACTGACAGAGAAGAAAACAAAGTAAACAATATGTTATGAAAACTAACACTTTGCAAATTGAAATGGAATTATACAGGACTTAAGTAATAGAATCTAGTAACATCAAACCTCTAACATGTCAAACCGGCTGTCTACAGATATGTATTCTCCATACACAGGTACATTTAATAACATTAATAAAAAGCAATAATTTACTCCGGACGGGCATAAATCCATTCGAACTCCTAGCTGTAACATGAAACCGATTGTAAATAGCCTTGAGAACTTACCTAACCTCCCTCAGTATTTATTATTACTACTTCATTTTAACTATATATAGCAGAGGTTTAATTAAAAATAAAGAAATCTTGACACACTTTTGTGTGCACTTTGTGAAGTAACGCCTTAAAATACGCTGTAAAAAGGTCAAGCGTTTCTAGGCATGTAATTCCGGTCGTTGTTCGATCTGTGTTAATCTTGTGTTTTTATAGCTGGAAGATTATCTAATGCACAGATCTCTGTGCGATGGGCGTACAGTCCTACTGTTGATATCTTACTATCTACGGTGTTTATGGTTGCTTTGATAGTCTGTTGTGTGACCAACGGAAACACTTGTCACTATAAAGGGCGAATATGATACGACATTTCGTTTCTACTTACTGCTTTAAACTATTTGGAAGATTTACGATGGTTCACAGATGCGTCACAATTGGGTGTTAACCTTACATGGACTTTTGCGAGTAGGTTTATTTACAATTGTTATCCATCTGGTCTAACTATCCGGCATCTCTGATGATAATAATTATTTGTTTAAATTTATAACTATTCTTAAGTTATTTAACTAGAAAGACGTTATTTTTAAATTACTAGAAACAAGTGTTTGTACCGTTAATAATATTCACCGTGATATAATTTCATACGAGTAAGGTTTTATATTAGTAGAACATATTTTATTTTTAATATCATTTTCCATTTACACTAAAATACTATATGCGCCAAAATAAATAGTACTGAAAGTGTTGCAAGATGTTTTTTTTATTTCATTTTACTCACATAGTTTTACAAATAAAAAAGGGCTAAATCGGGTAGACCCGGGTATACATTTTTATATGACCTCCGTTCAGTTCCAGGCAACATTCGTACCGTTCATGAAGGTTTTGCATCATTTTGGTGGACGGGTTGTTTTACGCTCGTTATACACATGGTTGTTTTTTACTGTAGTTAGACGATGGTGGTTGGTGGGTCATCACGGAAAATCTTCTCCTTTTTCATACCCCAGACCTATGCGTCAGGTGGTGTAATGTCGGAGGGCGGGGTAAGGAAAGTTTGCTCTAAGGGAGATGAGGCAGTTACCAAAAGTTTCTTGAAAGCAATACTGTCCAAAGCAGTATTGTGCTATCTTGCTGAAACTATTGTGAATGAAAACGCAGATTTCGGGCATAACAAAACCTCCTGAGGTCTCCTATAGAACGACCAAGAATGACTATCGGGGAGAAAACAACTACCGCGTACGGTATTCATATTGACTGGTAAAAATAAAGGTTTTATTTATTAATTTTCTTCTGAAAATGTAAATAGGCCTACTATTATTTTCCTACTCAAATCTTACTACCCTTTAAATTACAGGTGACCAGTGTGGTGTCTTTGTACCGACTCTTGTGTATTCTTAGTTCTTTCCATTCCCTTTTTGTCGCTCTACAATTTTGTTTTTATTGATTTAAAATCATTACATTGTATGCGTGTTTAAATATGGTCTATTATTTTATTTCTATATCATAATTCATTATTACAATATTCATCATTGAAAAAATATATATTCATGTGTTACGTTTGAAATGAGCGTGTTTGTGTTTAAGGGAGGTTACTACGAGTAGACTATCGTTGACTTGTAAGTAAAGGGGATTGACTGGTAATTATTGACAAGTATTATTGACTAATAATAAGGGGAATATATAGCTAGATTTTATTTAGATAGGGGCGTGTCTATCCTAGTAGGCTACTTACAGAAAGAGAATATTCACGACTCGTATGGGTAGGGATGCCTTTTTGAAGGACACCTAAGCTCTTGGCGGAGATCGTGAACCAATGTTACTCTGGGAATGCCATATGAGTAGAAATACTAGTTGCTCAGACACTTCACAGACAGAACTAGTCCATTCTCGTGGGCAAATCGTCGTTTCTACACAAACCTCACGATAATTAACAAATGCACAGTAATTTCTTGATTTACTTTATTTATGTTTGATTAACATTAAATAAGGTGAAATGTGAATGAAAGTTATGAGGCGGAGACATCTTTTAAACCACTCGTTTATAACATTACTATGGAGATATATAGACACAAAGTGAGTAAGCAGAGATATTAGTATTGGTGGAAAAAGACATGTTTATCGAAAGTTATTTACTTGTTTATAAGAAAGAGATGAGAAGGAAATTCCTGTCCATACTGATGACGTATATCTCACAAATAGATTGAAATTGTTCTCAAAATAACGAAATATTCGCTAAGAAACTAGACACAGAAGAAGTCAAAGTAAATGATTGCGTCAAAGAAAATAGTAGAGCCAGTGACTTTACTGTGTGAAGTGAAAGCAATGCGAACAATTATAAGGAGGACGTGAATGAGTAGAGAACGAGGTGGAAGTCTACAAAGAGTCATCGACACGAGCAGTACGAATATTTAGGTGAAAAAAATGCACATATCAGAATGATAGAGAGAAATAAGGTGGTTTACCTAGCGACGTGTCTCCAAAATGCCAAAACAAACCTGGGAAGATCTTCCACCGTTTGGAAGCATCCCAAATCGAATTGGTGCTAGCATTTTCTTGAAATAGAAAGAGACTAAAGAGCAGGAATAATAAGAAGCTATGCGTGGTTTGTAACGATGAAGGGAGGGAATGAGATACCGATGAAGAGTTAAATGAACGAGAAATGGAAGAAACTTTTTAAAAAGCAAAACAAACTATAAAAATTTCTGATCGTAATAGAAATAATTTATATTACTGAATTGATCACAATAATCTCTTGGGTAAATTGATGGTTTTCCTTTCCACTCGTTACACTTTTTTAATCACCACATATCTAGGCTGAGTGCTGTTAATAATGATGCAAACACTTTTCTCTCCTTGCATCATAAAGCCAATACATGGATGTGTTTAATAATTGTATACGGGAATATATTTGCATTTGCTATTTCCGATGGATATGCTGAATGATTAACCTTTTGGATTCAAATTGTTTGGTCGCCTGCATCTCCACCAGATCCAATTAGTTACCATGTGTTTTATACATGTATGTTTAATTATTCTCTAAGAAATTAAGACTTCAAGTAAATATATATATTATTATACACCACTGTGTTCCATAATAAAATGAAGAACAGTAATATGAGGTTTGTTTGTTGGAAACTTGATGTTAAAATTCAGTAGGCCGGATATAATGCCGTTTTTTTATTTTGTTTATTATAGAAAAAAATTTATATTTAGCTTTGTTGTTAATGAAATAGCACTTTCCTTATGATGAATTACAGAGTCATTTCAAGTCCAAAGTATTATTGAATAAAAAATATAAGCATAAGTAGTATTAAAAAAATCTATTTGTAATATTTATTATAAAAAATGTAAAACTATGCACATGCATAGAAATTTCAAGAATGGTGTACCTACTTTAATACTCTGCTGCAACTAGGTTTTAATGTGACATACTAATACACGTTCATGTAATTATTTTAAAACAAAAGCAAATTGCACTAAACACCATATTTACAAGCACAAAATATATTTACAAAAGTAGGTGCCACAAAAAATATATAGGTCTAAATATAAATTATTGGAAAATGTCATTTAGGCTTATTCAAAATTGTTACATTTTTTCGGCTGAAATTATTTACACAAACGTCTCTAATAGGCCACTTGAAAAACACTTCAATTTATCGTTTATAGTTGTTGACATTGTGAAACTTCTCAAAGTAAATGTTTGTATGTAATCCCGGGTTATTTGGGTAAGTCGGGCAGTAGGCCTCAGCCCACACTTCGTAAGGCTCTTAGAAAGCACTATATGTATATAACAATATATGTCACAACTAAAATATAAGCAAAACACTAAATAAAGGAGATAATAAGGATAAATTCACATAAACAGCGATCTATCAATAAACCAACTGTCTGACCCTTACTGTGCAGTACATCGTAAATAACTGTCTTGAACCAGTTGTTTATTTACGGAAAAAAATATGATAAATAGGCCTAATCAGTGTTATAAACATAAGCATTCATTTCACATATCACAGCAAATGAGCATAATAGACATTTTCATTACGTAATACGTTCTAAAGTTTGTAATATTTGCGTCGCAAAATATGTCGGACAGTGGAGCGGAACAGGAATTTTAGTGATGTTGGACTCAGTTCGGCTATGGAGCGCAAAACATTAAAGTCTACCCTATGAATACATCTGCTAGTGGACGCTTTACAGGACGTTTGCCAACCTAACGGAAGCAAATCTGAAGCATCTGATTATCTGAAAGGTCATGTTCGTTGAGCACGACCCGTAAAATAAAAACGTTTTACGTCCTGTACGTTTTCGGTCGACGTTTATGTTACGCTGACGTCACGTCAAGTGCAGCGCAAGAATGCGGCTGCTGAAGTGTGAACTGGACTTGGAACGGCGCAGCGTTTTACAAGGTTCGCCTGGCGCATGCACTAATAATGTGCAAACAATTTGAAAGGCAATCAGTATTGATTGCAGATGTGCAAGCACGGGAACGAGTAGGGATAATTAAGTTTATTATGGAGGCCAAGACGTGCAGATACGTTTAGAAAGTGGCGCCACCGGAAATGCAGTATTTACGTCACGAATGATGATCCTATAGAATGCGCTGTAGGTCGTTAACAGCGTAAATGAAAATACGACAGTATCGACACAATTAAATGTACAATCACCTCCTCAAATTTAATTTATGTTTTTCACCCGTTTCGTAAGAACAAAACCGTCTATTTGCCTAAATTTTGGATTAATTTGTGTTTCTTAGAATTACCTTATGATTTCCTGCCCTTTTTTAAAAGTCTTTTCTCCCTCTTGCGTCAAAGACGTAATCCGTTTTCTTTCTTTTCTATATTACAGTCTTCTTTTCTGTCCTGATTAGAATTGCCTCTTTATTTTCTTTCCTTGCTGCATTAGTTTTCATCATTCTCTTTCGTTAAAGAGGAACTCCCAGAATACCCGCCTCATTTTCCTTCCTTGCTTTATTAGTCTTCTTTACTTGTCTACATCTAAGGGGTAAATCCTATAATAGCCTCTTATTTTTCCTTCCTTGGTGCATTAGTCATCTTTATTCTTCTACGTCAAAAAGGAACTCCCAGAATACCCCCTCATTTTCCTTTTTCGCGTTATTAGTCTTCTTTACTCGTCTACATCTATGGGGTAAATCCTAAAATAGCCTCTTAATTTTCCTTCCTTGGTTCATTAGTCATTATTATTCTTCTACGTCAAAAAGGAACTCCCACAATACCCCCTCATTTTCCTTTTTCGCGTTTTTAGTCTTCTTTACTCGTCTACATCTAAGGGGTAAATCCTAAAATAGCCTCTTATTTTTCCTTCCTTGGTGCATCATCTTTATTCTTTTACGTCAAAGAGGAACTCCCAGAATACCCTCCTAATTTCCTTCTTTCTTTATTAGTCTTCTTAACCCTTCAACGTCAAAGGGGTAAATCCTAAATAGCCCCTTCATTTTCCTTGTCTGCTGAATTAGTTTTCTTTACTCTTCTACGTCCTTAGAATTGTTTCTCGACTTACCTTGCCTGTTGTATTACAGTATTTATTTATCACGTATTAATCATAATTTAAAACTCAAGAATTGTATTAAAATTAAAACAGAATTCGGACACGAAAGAGTATATTTGCATAACTTACAGTAATAGAATTCAATGGTTTTACAATAGTGGTTATTCCAAGCCTAGGGGTCAATTAATTTAGGTTCGGATGTTGTTAACGTTTTGATAATGGATGTTCTTCGAAACGCTGCTTAAACTAGTTATTTTAATAAAATGAATCGCACAGGATAGGCATTAATAGCCACCTCTTGTGGGTTCTATCGAGTTTAACTTAGATTAATGAACGCACTCTCTTACAATGCATAACCAGTAACAGCAGTTGGTTACATACTGATATAACTGTATGCTACTTAATCTCAGCATAATATTCTATGCATAGTTTGTGGGGGGTTAAAATATTTTGGTTGATTTTCACTCCTTTATTTATTATTATTTTTTTTTAATACGAAACTATTTGAGGAAGATTGATGTTTATAATTTATTGTTTGATTCGGCTGCACGAGTGTTATTAGATTTTTGTTAATAGTTCAATATAAAAATAAATAAATGCTTATGATCAAAAGACAAATTACGATTGAGACCGTAAGAATGTGATGAAAAAGCGGGACACGGTGAATGGAGTGGGACGGGTATAGAAGTTCGATAAAGTGTGTGCGGGATGGGGATGCAAGAGCATGGGAAGGCAAAAGACTATCGATGCAGTTGTTAGAGTGGGAGACAATCGAAACTAATGGGATGAGAAGGCCAAAGATGATTGAGAAAGTGAATTCAGTGAAGAAACAAAAAGCGGTCGACACAGTGTGAATGGGGTGGGAAGGGAAAAGACAATCGAGACGTTGAAATGATTTGGGAAGGCAAAAGACAATCGATAAAGTGGATAGAGGGGAAGACAACCGACACTAATGGGATGAGAAAGCCAAAGACGATTGAGAAAGTGGGTAGTGTGGGAAGACGATAGAAAATCGAGAATTCGAGAAAATACGATAATGTTGAGATAAAAGGGAAAATGATGAAAGGGAAAACAGAGTTCATAGCAATCACCATTGTAGATAGAGCAGAGAACAAAGAGCAGTGAAGATAAAATGTACAACGGATGTAATAACCCACTTGCGTGTATCAAAATAAAGGTTTATTGTGGAAGAAAATATGTGACTAGAAATTATAAAATTTATTTCCAAATTTGAATGAACATGAAATGAGAATAAGAACTAAACAGTTCACCCAACTTCCAAGTCTTCAAAACGAGCCTCAATAAATTTAGCCCGGCGTCACAAAACACTTCATTGCCTCCAAGTTTTTGTAAGACGTTACTGGTTACCATAATTTAGTTTATAAGAGATAAACGTTGGGCAATAAAATGTTTGGAAGTAATAAACAGAAGAAAGGTGACAAGTGAGCGTAGATAATGTCGCGATATATAGAGACAATAAATGGGATGAAGTGGGAAGATATGACAAAAGTGTGGAAGGGAAGGCAGAGGGCTGACAAATGGACGGAACCGATCTAACGCAAGATAACTAAACGCTGAATTCTTCTTTCAATGGTGACGTCTTAATATTTTTGTTGAATATTTTATGTGGTCAGGTTTGGGTGCTCATAAGGATGTTTCGTTGAGGCGGCAATTTTTTAATGATATTCTTTGCTGTATTCAAATGTCCTTTATCCCTTTTAGGAGGTATCGGGTGTTCTCTGGTACTCCTAGCTTTTCTCTTCAGTTATTTGTCTTGAGGAAAATGGCACTCTAAAGGTATCTATTGTGTTTTCATTCAGTGCTTTTTAGAAGTACCGTGTTATTGCTTTCTAGAAGTACCGTGTTATTGCTTTCTAGAAGTACCGTGTTATTGCTTTTTAGAAGTACCATGTTATTGCTTTCTAGAAGTACCGTGTTATTGCTTTCTAGAAGTACCGTGTTATTGCTTTCTAGAAGTACCGTGTTATTGCTTTTTAGAAGTACCGTGTTATTGCTTTCTAGAAGTACCGTGTTATTGCTTTTTAGAAGTACCGTGTTATTGCCTTTTAGAAGTACCGTGTTATTGCTTTCTAGAAGTACCGTGTTATTGCTTTTTAGAAGTACCATGTTATTGCTTTCTAGAAGTACCGTGTTATTGCTTTCTAGAAGTACCGTGTTATTGCTTTCTAGAAGTACCGTGTTATTGCTTTTTAGAAGTACCGTGTTATTGCTTTCTAGAAGTACCGTGTTATTGCTTTTTAGAAGTACCGTGTTATTGCCTTTTAGAAGTACCGTGTTATTGTTTTTTAGAAGTACCGTGTTATTGCTTTTTAGAAGTACCATGTTATTGCTTTCTAGAAGTACCGTGTTATTGCTTTCTAGAAGTACCGTGTTATTGCTTTCTAGAAGTACCGTGTTATTGCTTTCTAGAAGTACCGTGTTATTGCTTTCTAGAAGTACCGTGCTATTGCTTTTTAGAAGTACCGTGTTATTGCTTTCTAGAAGTACCGTGTTATTGCTTTCTAGAAGTACCGTGTTATTGCTTTTTAGAAGTACCGTGTTATTGCTTTTTAGAAGTACCATGTTATTGCTTTCTAGAAGTACCGTGTTATTGCTTTCTAGAAGTACCGTGTTATTGCTTTCTAGAAGTACCGTGTTATTGCTTTCTAGAAGTACCGTGTTATTGCTTTCTAGAAGTACCGTGTTATTGCTTTCTAGAAGTACCGTGTTATTGCTTTTTAGAAGTACCGTGTTATTGCTTTCTAGAAGTACCGTGTTATTGCTTTTTAGAAGTACCGTGTTATTGCCTTTTAGAAGTACCGTGTTATTGTTTTTAGAAGTACCGTGTTATTGCTTTTTAGAAGTACCATGTTATTGCTTTCTAGAAGTACCGTGTTATTGCTTTCTAGAAGTACCGTGTTATTGCTTTCTAGAAGTACCGTGTTATTGCTTTCTAGAAGTACCGTGTTATTGCTTTCTAGAAGTATCGTGCTATTGCTTTTTAGAAGTACCGTGTTATTGCTTTCTAGAAGTACCGTGTTATTGCTTTCTAGAAGTACCGTGTTATTGCTTTCTAGAAGTACCGTGCTATTGCTTTTTAGAAGTACCGTGTTATTGCTTTTTAGAAGTACCGTGTTATTGCTTTCTAGAAGTACCGTGTTATTGCTTTCTAGAAGTACCGTGTTATTGCTTTTTGAATGTTTGTATTGCTGTTTTTGGTATTCTCATCAGTACTAGAATTTCCACTTCCTGAAGGGGATCATGGATTGCGAGACTGGTTTTCCTCTGGAATAGAACTTGTCGCTACCAGTTTCATACTCTCTGCTCAACTTGAGGCTACCAAAGATTAAAATAACCTAACCTTTTGTAGGTAAAACTTTACCTAACCTACCTATTTTTACTAAGGGTGGGAAAATAGTAAACAAATGATTGTTTTAATTATTTTAAATGTATTATTAGAAACAATTTAAATTTTGTTCTCCTCAAAGTAGACCATTGGTGCCTTACTCTTTGCACTAATAAAGGGTGAGCAAAGGCTAACCTAACTAATGTATGAAACCTTCTCAAAACATTTTTTTCATTATAATATTTAAAATAATTTATATATTATCTGTATTAAAATAATAAAATATTCTAAAACAGACTCCCAGAAGGTAGATACAGAATTCTAGTTTAATTACTGGGTCTTAACTATTGATAGTTTTCTTACTTCTATCTAATACATTATTTAAATTTCTTAAATAGATATTTACTCGCCAAGGATAAAACTTGACTAATAATCTCAACGTCTTGGGTTCGATCCCCAGTAGCTCCAAAGAATTTATGTGTGCTTTATCAGTCCCCAGGTCAACTGACCCTGTGAAAACAAATACTTAGGGGAGTAACGGATGATTAAAGCTTATTACAGGCTACAATACCTTACGTATATGTCTTAGGGTTTAATTAAGTTAGCTACTCTATCGTGCCTAAATTATAATGTTATAATAGTGGCCAATATTATATTAAATAAACATTTTTCGATTATTGAATACAAATATAGTAACCCTTTCCCCTGCTCTTGCCGAAAGATGATTTCCAAAATTCACAAAACTGTCAGGCTTTGCGGAAACCTTTCTCCAAAAGCCAAAGCTATTCAAACCCTAAACACACGCTATATAACTAACAAACTATACCGCCTAACATAGGATACACTTTACGTTACACCCCGGAGACATAGGCCTACTTCAACACTCAGTCACACAACAATCCTCATACGGTACTCAGAGTAATTGCCTCTTGATATAAGGCGCTACAAGTAGACCTTTAACCCCCACCCTCTCCATTAGGATCAATTCTAATTAAACCTGTGTCAAAGTCCACTGGACGAAATCAGGTGGGTGGTAAAAAATGCGGCGTTGCCACATGGGCGAAAGAGGAATCACGGACAGTCGATAAACGTACAGCCTGCCACTCGAACTAAGCAACAGTGTACGCTTGGGGTTGCCAGTTAGTGCTCAGGGGTAACCATGCCTCGCGAGGCCGGTTCCGTACTTGGCAACAGCGCTAAACAAGCCACTCGTCCGATTTTGTGAAAAGGACTTTACTTACAGCCTGAATTCAAAACAGTACGTTTCTCCGGAAACGGTCTTCTTCGTGAAACCAAAGTACTGTTTTACAAAAGTGTATATTTTAAAAAATGAAGTTCGTGACAATATGTCTAATATCCATCATCTTACAAGGCTCAATAAAAAAAGGATGCTCAAACTTTCTTGTTTAAAGGACAAACAGTTTTTAAAAACAGTAGCCCACTTTCTGGTAGACCTATTTCTATGATAAGTAATATATAATATTAATATTCAATTTTCATTATAGTTTATTATACAAATATTATTTATTATTGCTGTTGATAAAAGTTGTAACCTGATAACAAAATAGTCAGCGCCTCCTACATACATTCCATCTGCTAATAATATGTATTAATAAATATTAAACTAAAAATACTTGAATATATGTGATAATTTTTTATATTTTGGTCTTTTTTTATGTTGTTAATATTTAACCAAATAATTTAAAATAGCCACTTAAAAGCCTTGGAGCGGATGTGACGTTGTATGTCATTGTTCACTAAATGAAGTTGCAAAACTCACCCCTCGTTGCTCAGAGGTATTTCTGGATAAACATGGGTTAGATTATGTACCCATGTAACGACTCTCCAGGCCTCCTCTGTACTTTTTTACGACATATGTTTGTCGCTTACCTCTTCCACACTAGTATTTCTTTTCCTCCACCACGTGACCTTTGCATTGTTTAAAAAAGTAAATTACTCCTATTTCCGCCAAGACCATTGCATTCTACTTAGCCCGTCCTCCCTCATGTCATAATGACCCCACCCCCACAATAAAGGGTATTAACTCTCCCCATCCCAACTCCTGCCGCCGATATTTATTACCGGCTTTTGCATTCAGACCCAACAATGCAGCCCATAAAAAGCTTTTTCCTGTAATATGAGAAGCGGTTGGTTTTTGTGAGTGATTTGTGAGGTATTTGGACAATGCCATATTAGACATTTCTGTATTTGAGGAGGGCGTACGCCGCGCCACCTAGACGGTACGCGCGGGAAATGCAGATACCGGCACGTTTATAGGGGTGGATTATCTCGCTGCACAATTAAAATGCAAACTTATACCTCATGTGTACGCTTAAAGTAATTTAGTAATACCTTGTATACAAGGTATGCAATACCCTACGTAGACGTATTTACAAGAATTACAGTGATATTGTTAGGTTTCGAACATTTACGTAAGTTATACTTTACTGTTTGTTGTTCATCAATCAACAGTTACGTTGCCCAAAAACCTGGTTGGTTGTAAGTGGTTTTAAACAAACTAATTTAATATATATAAACACAATATTTTATCCTAAAATATTCAGAGTTTTGTATAGAATTTGTATTTTATATGTCAGTATTAGGTAACAGTACCATGTACCATTTATGTCAGTATAGTATAGTTCGTATTGTGGGTCCAGATAGCTATTCTTTTAATTAAACTTCTATGGGTACGCTGTTAAATTATCCTTACTCTATTTCAACTATAAGGTCACAATCTTCCTATAGGTGAGTATATTTATAAATCTTGTTCAAATTTTCAATCTTTAGTAAAATAATTTTTAGTTATCCAGGTATTGGATGAGCTTGATATTAACACACACACACACACACACACACACACACACACACACACACACACACACACACACACACACACACACACACACACACACACACACACACACACACACACACACACACACACACACAAATATATTCTTTTGTATATATATATATATATATATATATATATATATATATATATATATATATATATATGTATATCGTTCAAATTTTTGATCGTTGATAAAATAATTTTTATTCATACACTCTAGTTCAAATACATTTTTTCATAACTTGTAGTGGATGAAACTTGATGTTAATACAGTTTTTTCAAATAATAATTATGCAATAAAATGTATTTAAATAATTTAGATATTAATTTTGCCACTTAATATTGTGATTCTGTCATATGTATAAATTGTAGGCCATTCTTAAATAAAAATTAACTAAAATAAAATTCATATTTGTTAACCTAAGAAGGAGTTTACTTTATAACCTTTTTATGTTAGGCCTACTTGTTTTTATACTTAGTCGATACCAAGCTAGACAAAGATATTTCTATTACTAACAACTATTTGTATTTAAAAGCAGTTATTTTCACTACTATTAAATTATTTTTAAATCTAAAGGACGAAATGTAAGTCACTACTTCTAACGGTCGGTTTGCTTCTCTTGTCTCTAGCACATTTACCTACCTCTTTCTATACAAAGTCATGTCATACTGAATTCTTCTCAAATATTTTTATATTTTATTATAATCTACAATACTTTATTTCCAGTCTCCACCTCACATGTTCTTTAAAGTGGTTAAATCTGGTCGACACAGGCTATATTATTTATGAGTTTATATTTTATATTAATATGAGTTTATAATTTATATGAGTCTCTTTTCAATTTATTGACTAGTAACCAAATTTAACTTGTTGCAAATATTTCTTGGTAATTATTTCTTTTCTAGAAGTAATCGATATTTGGCAAGAGAAATTATTCTTGGCGATGCACAAAGTCTTTAGGAACAATAATAAAATTTTGTGACGTCACTCAAATATTTGAATTAAGATTGATCTGGTTTTAAAAACATATTCATTGATGTACGAGGCAAACTATTGAAAGAGTTAATCACGGAATCCTTGTTCCACGCAGTGTATTTAAAAATGTAGGCCACTTCACATCTGAACAAATTTCTCTCTTAGTAGACTTTCGTAACAAAATACGTGAACTTGAATAAGTAGATGTACATCTAGCATACAGGTCTGCACACATATCATAAATATACACACGTAAATACGGGACAAACCTGGAACATCATAATCCGTATACTCTGTTCCTGAAGCTTGTATGTCCCTACCTCTACCCTACCTGTATTTACAACGCTTCGTAGGAAAAAACAGTCCTACCGACAAATCGCTTTAAAACTACAATAATGTTTGATTTTTTATCAAGTACGCTTTATTATAAACGCTATACTAATGAAATCTGTGAATAGCATCTAATAGCTTAATACAGACTGACCCCCTACATGTATTTAAAGCTGTATTTTTTTTTTATAACTATAACAAAATGAACGTCAAAATAATTTCTTTGTCAGCCTTTATAATTATTTGACTCATTTCGGTTCTTGGTTAACTGTTGAAGTGTTGTTTAATAGTGAACAGTAGTGGAAGTATTGTTTAGTGCCAACGAGAACTACTGTACAACAATCTAGAGCCTCGAATAGGAGCAAGTGTTTTAATTTGACTAAGCTAGGAATGGTGGGTAAAGAAAGATTGTTATATTAAGACAACCTTGAAGGCAAATACAACAACTTATTAGGTTTCTGAATAATTTGGCAAGATATGACTATTTACATATTTAGCATGGCTGGGTCGTTATCAATTTACTTTTATGATTGCCATATGTTTGTCAGCTTGAGAAATATCAAGCTTCTTTTATATAAAAATGTAATATATCTGCTGATGTATTGTTTATTTTTTAATCATACTTTAAAGCAAACGATTAAACCGGTCAGAAATAATTTCTTTTTTAAGTTGGGTTTATTGCTAAAATATACCCCGACCCAAGCCAACCAACGACCCATCAGGTGTGACGTAATTTCCCAGAGACAAAGCAAAGCCTTGGATAGAAATCACTCTCACATCACACGAAACTGGGAAATATATTTCGTCAGTGTACAAGCTGAAATGCATAAATCCTACGAACTGAATCTTTATTTTATTCCACGGCCAAACAGAAGTTAAAAAAGCCGGCCCTTTGAAGCCGTTGGCCTGACTAACAATTTTGTTGCTTTTATTGTGCCATAAAATTATGCGAAAGATGAGTTGGTGTTGGTCATGGGTTTATCTTTATGGATCTGTGTTGTGTGACTACCGGACGGTCGCGATGTCTATCGTATCTGTGACTAATAACGCTCCGTTGTTCCTTGGTTTCCGTCATCTCCTTTATGACCGGTCCAGGTTCAGCCACTGACGTCTCACGCAGATAAAGCGGTAAACGAGTGCTGTACAAGTGTGGCCTTGGATTCATTCACAGCTGTTACCTCGTTGTCAAATAAAACACACTTTGTGGAATTACTTCTGAAATTTAATTCGTGAATATGCCTTACATTTTGTTTTTTAAAATCATATGGTTAATAAAATCTAATAATTTGTAACCGTTTCTTCTCCAGCGTTGTTGGTCCGAAATAGAATATTTTAAAAATAAATTTTCATTTTTACTGAAGGTTTCTTCGCGTCTTTCTATTATTTAATTACATTTTTCGAATTAATTTGTTCTATAAATTGTTTTTAGTTTTCGTTAACTCTACTTCTCCCTTTTTCTTGTCCTAACGTTTCGTTAAATTTTTAGTTTTTACTAATATTTTCTACATATGTTCGAATTAGATTTAGTTTTTCTAAATAGTTTCCTTTATAAATTGCTTTTGGTTTTCGTTAATTCTGGGTGAACTTCTTTTCTTCTTTACCCACTGTTTTGTTGATTTTTTATTGACTAACATTTTCTTCATTTGTTACTAATTTCATTTAACTTTATAATTTAATTTTATTACATAAATTGTATTTAGTTTCCGTTAAATATGGGATATTTCGTAACAAACTCAACTTCTCCCCTTCTTTGTCCCACTGTTTTGTAAAGTTTTTAGTTTTTATTAACGGGTTATTCATGTCATTCTTGATAATAAATGCAAATTTAGTTTTTCCGTTACTAATTTTATTACTTGGTTTTCAATTCAAACTGGGTTAATTCTTTACAAACTTAGCTTTCTTTTTTTTGTCTTACCTGTAATACCATGATAATTCCCTTTCCTCCAGTATTAGACAATTATTATCACCCTTCCTGTCTTTTTCCACATTTTTTTTTGTCTTCCCTATCTCACTGTTCTATCCGTTTACACGGTTTCGTAACATTCAGGCTCTTTTAAATTCTCTTATAGACATTAGGTGACCGCTTTCAGCAATACGAGCTTCACAAAAGACTCTAACTAGCTTCCTTGTACCCCAATTAATAGGGTTTTATATCCCTGACCTGCCTATATCTTTTATTAAAAAACGTTTCCTTAATCTTCATAGGATATTGGGTGGACACATCTCTTCCTCCCGTTTAAGAAAAGGTCTACTCAACCTCAGAAGGTCACACAAGAGAACCCACCTTGGCTATAACACAATTCTCCATTCTCTTCCTACAGTACCAGGTGCTGATTATGTCCTTTGCTTAGTTCTGCCTGATTTAATATAACCTTTTATATCCGTCTCTCGGAAGAGGGTGTGATGGGAAGGCACTGTATGGCCACAGTAGAGATTGGTTCTAGTTCAGGTGCGCGACGCTCCACTCTGGTTGTCTTATTAGCACGCCTAAATCTTTTAAATGGGGGTTGTTATCTCTACTTTTTCCTAATTATATTTATAATCTTTTCCTATCATCCATACGAAATTATAACCAATTTGACTGAACTCCTACAAACTCCTACCCCTTCTTTCCCTTCAATTTCCTTAGGTTTGTTCTTAGTGTGATGCCGCCTTTCGTTTTCATCCCCCTTCGTACCTGAACCTTAGTTGAAGATATACAGGTAAATAGTTTAGAAACTTAATAATCCTTGAAACGTCAGCGCTAATATTTTACCAACTTAAACGGACTTCCATTGTTAACACTTTCCTGGCTATAATGGAGATACTAAAGCTATCGTGTACTCGAGAGTCTCATTGAGGCTAAAGTGGTTTGATTTTGCACGATGAAATCTCATTCGTTCAATCAAGATAATTGCGCTGGCGTCTACGACGGTACTTCGCGAGCGGGCCCGCGCCACCCAGCTCGGTCTGTAAATTGATTTAATTTACCTTCGTTTACTGCTCTGTGGCTGCTCGCTGTAAAGTCGTCATATCCGACTCGGCCCTACAGTAGTAAAGGCTAAAGTCTTCTTAAATATTTTAAAACGCGGAGTCAAAAGTTGGGATATTAAGAAGATTTTGATTTGTACAGAATAGAGGTTTAAGCAAAAGCAATTTAGCAGTATCTGTTATAGTGTCAAGTTTATCTGCTTACAGAAACGCGTACACACCATTAATACACGTATAGTCTGTTCCGATTTAGAGTATGTTAAGGGAATGTTTGTATTTAATAAAAACAAAATTTATAAATACTTTTTTATTTATCCACTGAAGGTCAAATACATTTTTTAAAACTTGTAGTGAATAACACTTGTTATTACAGTTTTTTCAAATAATAATGCATTACTTAAATTTAACGAATTTTAGTTTTATATATTTTTTTTTTTTTTTTTTTTTTTTTTTTATTAAAACTGGTCATTTCTGACCAACCATTAATTTACATTTAATAATTATATTTTAGCTTATATTACAAAGAATCCATTGATTTCTATTGTATCTTGTTTGATGTTGGAAGCCAACCGGCGTGAGGAAGAGTATTGTTGTCACTCTTGTCGTTCAACGAGTTCAAATGGTTTTGTCCTTTTGAGTCGTCTTGTCAGGTGGTTGTTGTCGAGAAGTCTCAGTGCCTCAGGATTTTCGTGTTGAGTGAGCCGATTTACGTGTTTGATGGCGTTCTGTTTTATGACTTCCTCGACCATGGGTACACCAAGATCGCAATGCAAGTCACTGTTACGCACATACCAAGGAGCGTTGGCGATGTTTCTTAGTACTTTGTTCTGGAAGCGTTGTATCCCTTGTATGTGACATTTGCTGGCACAGCCCCAAAGCTGTATACCATACGTCCAAACCGGTTTGAGGATTTGGTTATATACCAATAGCTTGTTGTATATTGATACCCGTGAATTTCGACCGAGTAGCCAATACATTTGCCTGTAGCGAGTCTGGAGTTCTGTGAGTTTTATTTTGACATGCTCGACCCATTTGGCTTTTGCATCAAGATTCATTCCGAGATATTTAGCTGAATCATGATATGGGATAACACTTCCATTCATTTCGAGCCTCTGAGGGTTTGGGATCCTCTTGTTTGTAAAGTTCACATGGACTGCCTTCTGGTCGTTGAGTTTGATGCGCCATTTCTTAGTCCAAGCCTCAACTGAATCGTTTGATCTTTGTAAGCGTGTTGTCGATTCTTGAACGGTTTTCGCTGTCGCTGCGTTTGCTGTGTCGTCTGCGAAAGTGGCCGTGATGACGTTGGCTGTTTGCGGAAGATCACTGGTGTACAGCAAGTACAGGATTGGTCCCAATACGCTGCCTTGTGGGACTCCAGCTTGTATTTCCTTGAAGTCAGAATACGTAGATTCGTGGTTTACTCGAAACAGTCTGTTCGATATGTACGATTTCAGTAGATTCACAAACTGGGCTGGCAGAAACATGTTGAGTTTGTGAATCAAGCCTTCATGCCAAACTTTATCGAAGGCTTGTGAAACATCCAGGAAGACAATCGAGCAGACCTCCTCACCTTCCAGAGCTTTTTCAATGATGTCAATTAGTCGATGCACCTGTTCCACCGTAGAGTGTCCTCGCCTGAATCCAAATTGATGGTCGGGCAATAAGTTCTTTTCCACGATGATAGGTTTAAGCCTGTTGAGAAGCAGCTTTTCAAAGAGTTTTGACATTATAGGTAGAAGTGATATCGGCCTATACGACTTGACCTCTGTTGCTGTTTTGCCGGGTTTCAGGATCATGATCATCTCCGCCACTTTCCATGTTGCAGGGACGTGCATAAGTCTAAGGGACGCATTAATTAATAATAAAAACATTTTTAGTCCTTTTGTTGTCAGTTTTTTCAGCACTAGTCCTGTGATTAAATCGTATCCTGGTGCTTTCTTCGGGTTCAAGTTGTATTTTAGTTCTCGTTTAAGCTCTTTTAATGTCACTTTTTTAATAATTTTAGACTGATTATTAGTGTTTAGGTGAAGTTCTTCTTCATTCGTGGCTTCATTCGGCTTGAAGATGTTTTCCAGATGATCTCCAAACGTGTCAGCTTTTTCTTGGTCCGATCTTGCAAGTTTTATATGAGAGAAAAACTTCCCAAAAGGGGCGAGGTACGCAATATAGTTATTTCGTCTCATTTGGTTTAAAATAAGCGATAACTAATTTTTATTTTAAACAGCTGATTTTATGTTATTTGTTATAACAGTTGTTTTAACGCGTAGGTTATGCTACTTTAATTATAAAGTAACTAAAAACATTTTCTTTTTGACCTAAGTATGAAATGAGTTTTAAAATTTTTAAAATTACTTGTTTCATTTAGTTTTATATACAATATTTTAAATTTTAAATGTTGAAAAAAAATTAAAAAACAATTGTAACCAAAAATACGTTTAATTCCTCACACTCAAATTCAAAGCCGTAATGTTCAGTGACAAAGTTTTACTTAATCAAACTAGTTTCGACGGCTATATCGCCATCCTCAAGATAGTTACTGTAAGTGTGTAGAAACTTTTATGATAACATATGTACAGGGTCCAAAATAAGAACTACTTTCTTATAGCATGAGCATTAAATACTTTATAAGTACTTTACAAGAGTTTTTTTTGTAGTTTTGAGGCTTTCAGCTAGTTTATTATCGCTTAGGTAAGATAAGAAATATAGGCAGGGGTGAAGTATATATAAAACTGTTTAGTTTGAGAAATATCGAGGACATCACCTGAGTTAGACCTACTCTCTATCGGGGTTTTAAATTGTCGTTACACCTTATAAGAATGCAGAATATGGAAAGGAGGATGAAATACGTTTTGACTATAGAAAAGACGTATGCTGATACTTATAGTGCGGTCCACGTAACCGTGCACGGCTTGACCTTGTGAGATTTCTCGTGTACTACCATTTCTTAAAACTTACTACATATTCAGAATGTTCCATACATCAATAGCTTCTGCATCGGAAGTCTACATATATTTCAAGACTGTTATTTCATACCGAAACTAATTTATCATTGAATTCAACTATTGACCATCTCCTTCAAGTCGTCCTTATCATGTTTGTAGGAAAATATTTATACTGACCTTCCCGACACAGCTACTGCGATCTCTCAAGGACAAGTGCATGGTTACGTTGTCGGCACTATATAATATTATGTACGAAAAACCTTGTCTTTCGAAAGGTTCTATTAGTCCCGAGTAGCTATGGAAAGCGGTCGAAATATTGTAGTGTCTGGTTGGAGTTCGTCTTGTCACATGGGGTCACTAGTCCAGGCCTTATAGCGAGGTTCAAAGACTCTTGCAGATTTATACCACGAGTCATAACACCAAACAATCTGTCTTGGGCCTGACGCTAGTCACCCGGGCAGGAGTTAAGCGTTTGATGCTGGATTCGTTGAGTCATGGTTTCAATATGTTTGATAGGCCCTAATGCGCATTTATCTAAGTGTTTTTTTTTAGCGTTTGGAGATAAGAGTCGAAAGGTTAGGTGCTCCAAGTCCAAAACCTTATATTCACCATCTTTTTTTTACTAAGCTTGTACACAAAACATACGATGCTGATAAAATAGGGAAAAATCATGTCATAGTGTGGGCAAGAATGTGTAGGGTACGTGAAACTCGTCGTTGAAATTTATTTACTTAATAACATTGTTGTAAGAATTTTTATGTAATTTATTTTTTGTTATTAATAACCTACGAACAAAATCTATGAATTTTACTTTCGTAATGAAATCTGTAAAGCGATTTGCAGTTTATTTGTAAGGTTTTTAAACACTTATTAATGATTGTGAAATTAGAGATACATATTAAAAAAATGTGTACATTACATGTTTTCCTAATACT
Organism: Prosapia bicincta; assembly: GCA_036971475.1. Taxonomy (NCBI): domain Eukaryota; kingdom Metazoa; phylum Arthropoda; class Insecta; order Hemiptera; family Cercopidae; genus Prosapia; species Prosapia bicincta. The sequence goes on from JBAIZL010000002.1 coordinate 379,545,237, forward strand.
TTTATATGCCGTGGTGTTTTGTTGTGCGTTTTAAAGGTAATACTTTACTTTCGTTTTTTAACTTGCTGTAAACTCCAGACGTAAATACACCGCGTGCTTACGCTCCGCAACTCAGATTCCCCGAACCCACCGTGCCTATGAATAGGCAGATGGGATTCATATCTGATACCGGTTTGAGGGAAATATTCCCGCTGGCCGCAGTCCAAGTATTCCATAACGCCTGTCTGTAGGTGTGCCTGTTTACTCTAAGATTACGCTTCTACCTGTTCACCACGTGCTAACTAGCTACTCCTCTGTAAACAAAGGATTGACGAAATCTTCGCCTTGGCTCTGAGGGAACCGTGCGGTTCGCTGTCCTTGGCCAACTCCAGTTAACCTAAGAGATTGTTTCTGTTTAGATATTTTGGTTATTGTTCATAAAATGTTTATTATAATTCAAAAGCAACAGCTTGTGTAAACCAAAAGTATAACGGTGAAGTGACGAAGATACACTGAGTATGATCAAGAGAACAAATAAATGGAATGAGATAGATAAGGTTTTAAATCTTGTTAGTAAAAAAAAAATATGAACCTGAAGGAAGGAGCAAGTTATAATGTAACTATACAACCAAACATCCCTTCGCCTAGGGCTGTGGGTTTTGCATTCCGAGAGGAGAGACTATAATTAAAATCCTTCTGAAATTGCAAAAAGTTTGTAAATTTAATCCCATTTAAGGATAGATTTAAATTAGAGAATAGTTGACAAAATAAATTAACTAACTTTTTTTATTATACGCTGTTAACTTTAATTATTAAGTTTTATTATTTCTAAATATATGTTATGTACTCCTTTAGACCACGATATGACTTTGAATTTTTAGGTGGTCTTATTTTTCATTTTTCAAATTTAGTTTTATATATATCTTGGGTTATTTATATTAAAATTTTATTTATTATAATTTCTATTAAAACATAATTTATTAAAATTTTTTCTTTCATTATTACTTTTAAAAATTAATCTAATCCATGAATTCTAATGATGAAGAAGACACTAATTAGCAGTCGAAACATCCTCGTTTTATTGAAATTAAGGGCAAATTGAGTCGTCTGTTTCTTGAAAATTTCTTTTTAATTTTATACAACTAATAATGGGTTCTCAATGGACGGTAAATCTAAGTACAGGAGCTTTTCTATTCATTTATATAATCATACTTGCATGAAATAAGTGCTTTAAGAAAATTGTAATTTTAAATACACAAACCATAGCTCGGTAAAGAATTATTCGGTCTACGAGACTTCTTTGTACGTTCGATCAGTTCCAGTCTCTATTGAAGCAAATTTCTCATGGGTGTCCGTCCATTTAAATGTTCTTCAAAAATTTAATTTCTAAAATAGCAACTATCGATTGAGGAATAATTAAGTAACTACACAGCAATCGATAAGTTATTATTTTACGGACATTGTACACGCTTGAATTTATTGATAGGTTGAGGACATTTTCAACTCGTTTTATAGAAAGATTATTGAAATTATAATTTTTTCATTTAGTTTAAAAAGTTATATACATAAAATTCATTGCTAAACTGGTTTAGTTACAGTATTTTTCAAAGTGATAAAAGGTTAAAAGAAACATTCAATTTCTTCTGGCGACGGTGTAATTTCCTAAACTCGTCTTTCTGCGAAACTATTCAAAAGTTGATTTTAAAAGGATGGATGAATAACTATTTTTAACAGACAGTGAAATGGTTTGAGAATGCACGTATGCTGGTAATGTTCATTACAAGTGGAAAAAAAACGCTGTTTGCTTCATTAAATACAATAAGAAAAATTCAAACAAGATTTTTTAAATTAAAAATAATTTAAAAACTTATGAAATGCAGTCTGATTACACGTTCGTATTCATATCCCCTATTACTCAAGCACTCGCTTATTTATTCTCAATATAACTTGAAATCTTTAGTTATTATTCTTAATCTTTAGCTATTATTAAATCTTTAGTGTTATTCATGCATAAAACATATTAATAACCTAAATTGTATGCAATGTAGTAAAGATATTGTTTTAATTCTTCCCAGTGAAAGTTATTGTTATATAATAGTATTAAGAACACACCTCTTAACCATCGTTATTTATCGAGCTTTAAAGTCTTTCTTCTCTCTCTCCCACTAGGATTTATTACTCCGTAATTAGAGACTCTTTATAATTAAAAATTTTAATGTTAATTAATTTTTATAGCCTATACTAATTGTTGTCGTAAACAATTGGTGTTGCAATTGCGCGTGTATCATTTAATAATTTCAGGAATATTTTCTGTTTCCTTTTGCACGTGCATTACAGAATATATCATCACGGTTGAAAATTACTCAAGCGATTTTTAAAATATTTATTTAAAATACAGTAGAGCCTCTTTATCTCGTCACCTTTTGTAATTCGTCACAGTAATATCAAACATTGTGTGCGCCATCAGGTGAGAAAGTTAAATATTTTGCGAACGCTAGATGCAAGTTCAAGAATTTTGAAAGATATACACAATTAAAGATGGTACTGTATATTTAATGCTACACATGCATAGAATAACATCGCACATAGAACGCCTACGTCCTGTTTTAATGCTTACGAACAGGACATTGACAAAAGTGAAACTGTCGATGATTTATCCTGCACAAATTTCATTTCAGAATTAGAAGGGATTTGTTAAAATAATTGTGTTACAATTACGTACTAAAGTTTAAGTGTAAACTTTGTCCATGAAATAAAGGGACTTTTAGGGAATTAGAGAAAATGCATTGGGTGATTTGAGACCGAAAGAAACAGAACTGACGAAATTGATTGTATACAAGAGAAAAAGATACTACTACTAGAAAGACAAATCTGTCAGCTTGCAATACAAAATGAAAAGAATTCTTTAGTACAAAAAAAAGACCGAAAAGAAATCTACATTTTAGTCTCTAAAACGTAAATGGATCTAATATAGGCCTACCGTATTCTTTCTTGCTATTGTTATTGTTCCTTGGCTTGTTTGACGGAGCTCTCAGTGTCGCTCCTGTGATGCGCCATTTCTGTAACATTCTCATTTACAGCAGTATGAGATTATGTCTTGACTTTATGTTTTCTGTGAGATTTGGTTGGCTGATTGCTTTATAGGCATTCGTGAGGTCATTTACATTTAAATTTTGTACGTGGTTGTTTGGTGTTGAGCTTTGTATAATTTTTGCTGTTGATTGGACGGATTTGTTTTGGCTTGGATTTTACTGAGATGTGGGTTTTTGATGTTTGACCTTCATGGGGGCTCGTAAACGAGACATAGGGATTAATCTAGACCCTGTGAGGGATCTGTGACTATTGCCGACAGATGCGGATGGGAGAAGTGTTCTGCTCGATCTTTGAGGGATGTAGTCAGTTTGACAATGAAATCGTCTAGGGATGGGACGTTAAGCCCCGCGGCTATTACCGTGTTTTTCACATACCACGGGGTGTTTGTGATTAGTCTGAGCGTGACGTTTTGGAAAGAGTGCAGCTTCCTCTTTGAAGCATCGCTCAAAAGGGAGTACCAAGCTGGAGCTGCGTAGGTGATGATAGCTCTGATGTACATTTAGTACACCATTAGCCTGACGGACATTGGGATCGGGTATCCAGCACCGCGATTGACAGGGAAAAGCTTTTGGCGGGCGCCAATAGCCCACCAGTTCCGATGGCACTGAAATGGGGCTGAAAGGTGTTATTGTTCATACAAGGTACTGTAATATATTTTTGTGTGTCTTTTATGAAATTAGATTGTATTTGTAATTAAGCTGCATCCTGCAGACTACTGATGGTTTTTATAGTCTTGTTGAGTTTCTCAATATGTTTACCCACAATTGGGTGTTATTTCACGACTTCCATAATTTGTCTTTTTCTCAAATTCGTCACAAACTCGGCCCCGAATGTGACAAATTATAGAGGTTCTACTGTATTCATTTTTTATAATGTACATACTGGGTTAGAATGTTGAGCATTCTACGAGAAAATCATATTTCGTAATTACTATAATTACTGTTATATGCTTAAAATGTTGATTTTGTATTTTGTGGGATCTTTTTTCAATTGGTAACAAAGATCATAATATTCTATCTGTTACTATTTTTATTTTACAGAAATAAAACAAACCTCTTTTTTAACTTTGTGAAAATTTTTCTCTTTTTCTGGAAGTTTATAGATATTCTGGGAGTAGCCTACTCAGGCTTCAGGATTCCTCCGGGTATAAATTATTTCCTTACCTACTGGCGTGTATTTATATAACAATTAACTGGCTTACTGACACTATAATTACGTCATCCCTTTCTCAGAGGTAAGGTTTGTAGCGTCAGACAATCGTATGAATGTATTATTGTTGTAACTTTTATATAAATAGACCAACGTGTATCCTAAGGCACGTGCATATTTAGAAGCTGTTTATTGTTTTCGTAATGTTAAATTTCGTAAAATATATAAAACCCGAAAGAGATTTATTTAATTTGTTGAATAGGTGAAAATTTTAATTTTCGCCAATATGTTTTTCAAAAATTAGATAAAAATGTTTGTCTTCAAATTATTTAGAAAATCTTTCACCTTTGCCTGTGCATTAGGTAAACTTGTCCAATGTGAATGCACCATAGAAACTCATCAGTTAAGAGAAATAGTTGTGCGAATATCAAATTACATGAAACTAAAACAATAGATTATGTAGTTAAAGTACGATATACAGTACATCTAAATCTACTTCCAAGTGACCAAATTTCAACTAACCAAAATGTACGGACACAATTTACGCAACCTTCACCTAACCAAAATACGCGACATTTAAATAATCGTAAGTGCATGGACTTCAACTAATCAAAGAGCACGGGCTTTAACTAACCTAAGTAAACCATAGATCGTAAAGTATCTCATTATCATTGTAAATAGTCGGAACGGCAATAAGATAACCCGCAACATTTCTTTCAGTTAAAGTCCGTGTACTTTGGTTAGTTAAAGTCCGTGTACTTTGGTTAGTTAAGGTCCGTAAACTTGGTTAGTTGAAGTCTGTGAACTTTCGTTTATTTATTAGATCATAGATCGTAAAGTATCTTATTATAATTGTAAATAGTCGGAATGGCAATTAGATAACCCGCAACATTTCTTTCAGTTAAAGTCCGTGTACTTTGGTTAGTTAAAGTCCGTAAACTTGGTTAGTTGAAGTCCGTGCACTTTCGTTTATTTATTAGATCATAGATCGTGAAGTATCTTATTATAATTGTAAATAGTCGGAATGGCAATTAGATAACCCGCAACATTTCTTTCAGTTAAAGTCCGTGTACTTTGGTTAGTTAAAGTCCGTAAACTTGGTTAGTTGAAGTCCGTGCACTTTCGTTTATTTATTAGATCATAGATCGTGAAGTATCTTATTATAATTGTAAATAGTCGGAATGGCAATTAGATAACCCGCAACATTTCTTTCAGTTAAAGTCCGTGTACTTTGGTTAGTTAAAGTCCGTAAACTTGGTTAGTTGAAGTCCGTGCACTTTCGTTTATTTATTAGATCATAGATCGTGAAGTATCTTATTATAATTGTAAATAGTCGGAATGGCAATTAGATAACCCGCAACATTTCTTTCAGTTAAAGTCCGTGTACTTTGGTTAGTTAAAGTCCGTAAACTTGGTTAGTTGAAGTCCGTGCACTTTCGTTTATTTATTAGATCATAGATCGTGAAGTATCTTATTATAATTGTAAATAGTCGGAATGGCAATTATATAACCCGCAACATTTCTTTCAGTTAAAGTCCGTGTACTTTGGTTAGTTAAAGTCCGTGCACTTGAAGTCCGTGCACTTTCGTTTATTTATTAGATCATAGATCGTAAAGTATCTTATTATAATTGTAAATAGTCGGAACGGCAATAAGATAACCCTTTTATAATCAGTATATATAATAGCAGCATTACAGCGCTGTTTCGTCGATCACAGTCGTCATCTTTAGGTAAACCCAGCATACCATTAAACGCTGTAACTAATCACCTACACTACCCTGAGGTTTGACTGCTGATGAACAGCTGATCCATTTTAGATGTAGTCGAAAGAAACTTGTGTAAACTTAAACTTCAATTCTGTTGTATAGTTTTTGTAAGATTATATTTTCTGTATTGTTTGTTAAAAATACACTAATAAATTATGAGTATGAAATGCACGCCGATATCCAAGTGGCGAGGAAAGTAACGATATCCAAGCACTGGCTGTGGCAGAAGCAAATTAATTCAAATAAAACTTGATTTATGTAAACAGTGGGGTATGTTTTAATTTGTCAGATTGCAATCTAAACATGTCTCGTATTGCGTGATGAATGGGCGCAATAATTGCTGGACGTGGAATACGTTCTTAAGGCTGGAGTTGCGTGACCTAGAAGTGTTAGGTTAAGTTACGCTGGCTGCATACCTTGCGCGCGCAGTTTAATTGGGGCTAGTTGTTAAATGCTGTGATTTAATGCGATGAGCTGTGCTGGTGAAGTCAGGATGATTTTGGTGCTTTCACTTATGGGACTGTGATTAAAAGGAAATGAGGGCCTAGTTTTCTTTGGAGGGAGGAAACGTTTTTTGTAACTCGTTCTTGTTCCAGTTCCGAAAGTATCAGGTTTCATATTACAATGCTTTCTTTAGCATCTGATATTTGGCAATGATTGACATGATATTTCAGAACGTTCCTAAATTTATCTCTAGTTATACTAAAATTATAAAATAAGGTTCCAAATCTAAACTACAATTTATATTATCCCGTTATTTTCTAGATAATTTACATATTTTTTTAATTTTGCGTCAGTATAAATTGGAACAGAAAATGCACCAAATTCCAGGCAGTAAATCAAGAGACCTTGGTAACATGTTCTAAATTAAAATATATATCAAATATTTTACAAAAATATAATTTTATTTATATTATTTTCATCAGTCTAACACGAGGTTTTGTTCCTAGTTTATTAAAAATAATAATGTTACTATATATGTATATATTTGAAATATAAGAATAGTTTTAATTTATATATTTATAAAGCTTTTCGGAAATAAAATAGGTATTAGCATCTTCAGGAAAAACGATGATATAACACAAATATAATCAATAATAACAATAATCAAAATAATATGCACGAAAGAAAGGCAATATGAAATATCAAGATTGTAATCAATTATATGTAGGAGAAAGAATAAAGAAATTAAAAGAAAGATATAAAGAAAAATCAAACTCTTATACAAAACCGAACATATACAAACCAAAGTTTTTTTAGCATTCATAAAAATACATTCAATAAAATCACATTCGTCGAGAGTAGTAGAAGTAAATTTATTTAGAATTAGACGTTATTGTTATTTAATTCTTCATTTATTGTTTCAGATATAGAGAAGAAGCTCTGTGCTGGTCCGATAGGTAAGTTTATGCTAATTTATACTTTAACTTGACTGTTAGTATTTTGTATATTTTAATCTCAGTAGCATATGCTTTGATTTCACAGAATTTGTTATGCTTTACGATTTTAGAAATTTTATTTTTTAGGGTATACAATAGTTGTCGATTTACTAAGCGGTTTCTTGTCGCTTTAATAACCAAAACGTAGTTTTAACAAAGCTTCATGTTTTAGTGCTTTGCTATTTCTTTTTTTAAAAGACTTCAGGATAGTAATTTTTGCGACTAAAGATTTTCTTTTTCAAGGGTTTAATCAATAAAATAGCATGTTTTTCTGAAACGTTCAGTTATAGTGTAATAACTTGAGACAGACGAAGTACAGTTGTGTGTTAGCGGTTGCAAGAAACTATTGTCCGAAAAAAATACAAATTTTTTTATTGAAGACTTGTATCCTAGATCTTGTATTATGGACGTTAAGGAACAGGATAAATGGGTCTATTTATTTATGAGGAATATAAGGTTTGATTTGGGAGGGGAAATTCAACTCATATACCTAATGCAAAAAGTCTTCTAACTAATTTTAATTTTTTATGAAATCTTTTTTTACTTGGGTGAGTCCAAATATATATATATATGTATATATATATATATATATATATATATATATATATATATATATATATATATATATATATATATAGATATCTTTTTCACTATATGTACTTAAACAAGATTCTTACTTGATATTTATGGGAGTTAACTTTCAATGACTAGCCTTTGTCATCATCATCGGGCATACTGAACCGGGTTGTGGTAGACTGCGAGCTGCGTGAAATTCCCGTTGTCCTTGGTGTACCGTTATGTTCTATTTTCGGATTCACTGCACTGTGCGAGTTTTTAAAGTTTGTTTGGGGTTAATATTGTCTATTAGGTTGAATAATAGTGTTAGATTCTTGAAACACCACCTGTGACGTCACTGTATCATTCCGCGGACGATGCACAACTCACTGAATCTTTTACACAGCTTTAAATTGATAAGAATAACTTCCGTGTAATGTCAGAAAAATATTGTGCATATCGTCCTAGGACATGTATTGAATAACTTTCTAACTCTTCACTAGGTCCCCAATACTCACAATTACCGAAATGTTTATACAGAGTGAATGTGACAGACAATCGATGAAACAATAATTTTTATATTATATAAGAAAATAATCAAGCTCCTATTAACTTCTTGTTTTTAAAACTATTTGATTGTTTTTGTATTGGGAAAGGTTCTTTAACTAAATGGTGACTATCTTAACGGTAACCAATTGCACAGTTTTACAAATACGTTACACACACACACACACACACACACACACACACACACACACACACACACACACACACACACACACACACACACACACACACACACACACACACACACACACACACACACACACACACACACACACACACACACACACACACACACACACACACACACACACACACACACACACACACACACACACACACACACACACACACACACACACACACACACACACACACACACACACACACACACACACACACACACACACACACACACACACACACACACACACACACACACACACACACACACACACACACACACACACACACACACACACACACACACACACACACACACACACACACACACACACACACACACACACACACACACACACACACACACACACACACACACACACACACACACACACACACACACACACACACACACACACACACACACACACACACACACACACACACACACACACACACACACACACACACACACACACACACACACACACACACACACACACACACACACACACACACACACACACACACACACACACACACACACACACACACACACACACACACACACACACACACACACACACACACACACACACACACACACACACACACACACACACACACACACACACACACACACACACACACACACACACACACACACACACACACACACACACACACACACACACACACACACACACACACACACACACACACACACACACACACACACACACACACACACACACACACACACACACACACACACACACACACACACACACACACACACACACACACACACACACACACACACACACACACACACACACACACACACACACACACACACACACACACACACACACACACACACACACACACACACACACACACACACACACACACACACACACACACACACACACACACACACACACACACACACACACACACACACACACACACACACACACACACACACACACACACACACACACACACACACACACACACACACACACACACACACACACACACACACACACACACACACACACACACACACACACACACACACACACACACACACACACACACACACACACACACACACACACACACACACACACACACACACACACACACACACACACACACACACACACACACACACACACACACACACACACACACACACACACACACACACACACACACACACACACACACACACACACACACACACACACACACACACACACACACACACACACACACACACACACACACACACACACACACACACACACACACACACACACACACACACACACACACACACACACACACACACACACACACACACACACACACACACACACACACACACACACACACACACACACACACACACACACACACACACACACACACACACACACACACACACACACACACACACACACACACACACACACACACACACACACACACACACACACACACACACACACACACACACACACACACACACACACACACACACACACACACACACACACACACACACACACACACACACACACACACACACACACACACACACACACACACACACACACACACACACACACACACACACACACACACACACACACACACACACACACACACACACACACACACACACACACACACACACACACACACACACACACACACACACACACACACACACACACACACACACACACACACACACACACACACACACACACACACACACACACACACACACACACACACACACACACACACACACACACACACACACACACACACACACACACACACACACACACACACACACACACACACACACACACACACACACACACACACACACACACACACACACACACACACACACACACACACACACACACACACACACACACACACACACACACACACACACACACACACACACACACACACACACACACACACACACACACACACACACACACACACACACACACACACACACACACACACACACACACACACACACACACACACACACACACACACACACACACACACACACACACACACACACACACACACACACACACACACACACACACACACACACACACACACACACACACACACACACACACACACACACACACACACACACACACACACACACACACACACACACACACACACACACACACACACACACACACACACACACACACACACACACACACACACACACACACACACACACACACACACACACACACACACACACACACACACACACACACACACACACACACACACACACACACACACACACACACACACACACACACACACACACACACACACACACACACACACACACACACACACACACACACACACACACACACACACACACACACACACACACACACACACACACACACACACACACACACACACACACACACACACACACACACACACACACACACACACACACACACACACACACACACACACACACACACACACACACACACACACACACACACACACACACACACACACACACACACACACACACACACACACACACACACACACACACACACACACACACACACACACACACACACACACACACACACACACACACACACACACACACACACACACACACACACACACACACACACACACACACACACACACACACACACACACACACACACACACACACACACACACACACACACACACACACACACACACACACACACACACACACACACACACACACACACACACACACACACACACACACACACACACACACACACACACACACACACACACACACACACACACACACACACACACACACACACACACACACACACACACACACACACACACACACACACACACACACACACACACACACACACACACACACACACACACACACACACACACACACACACACACACACACACACACACACACACACACACACACACACACACACACACACACACACACACACACACACACACACACACACACACACACACACACACACACACACACACACACACACACACACACACACACACACACACACACACACACACACACACACACACACACACACACACACACACACACACACACACACACACACACACACACACACACACACACACACACACACACACACACACACACACACACACACACACACACACACATACAAATGTATAATTGTTCAGGTAATTGATATTTTTATTCACACTCCTACCGTAGTCATTTTGCATATTATTCTCATAATAATTAAATTTAATTTATTTTTTCATTTAAAAAAAGATTAATTTACAGTATGGTTTAGAATTTAACTTTCATAACATTTATTAAAAATGCGTATCATAAATTTTAATAAATTAATAATTTTATAAATTTCGAGAGGGGGCCGTATCTCCTCGGTTTCCGTATATACATGCCACTGCAACTTTTAAATACAACCCCTCACGTCCCATAGTCCAAAACGCCTTCGAACGACGCTTTTTTATGTATAGGTATAGTCGATAGATCAAAATATTGTTCATTGCTGACTGTAGATCGATTTCCAAGCTCTCCATATTGGATCGCCATCTCTGTGTATCAAATCTTGTCATCGCATTATTTTTCAACGAATAGAAAATCAAATAAAATTTATATAATTAAATAATACTTTACTAAGCGAATACTTAAGGACTACTTGCTGACGCGTTTCTAAGCAATCGTTCCTTTTACGAAGCAAATACTTTACGTCAGCAAGTTAGCTCTTGAGTATTCACTTATTTAAGTGTTATTTAATTATAGTTTAATCAGTGAATTTAAGATGATTACAACAAGTAAAACTGTCGTAGAAGCCATGTCTACTAAGTGTTTAGCGAAACTCTCAGTTCCCTATAAAAATGCGAGTCCTTATGAATCTGGCGAACTAAATCCAATGTTTCGTTTGTCATTGGACGCAAGACTGTGGTGTTAGTAGATCCGTTTCTTGCACGAAATATTTGCCCGGACACAGAATCATCGGAAACAGATTCTTGAGCAAAGAAAAGTGTCCGTAGTTTAAACCAACCAAAATCAGTACTTATATCATTAGAATGGGTTCTTTACATATCTATAGTGAAGCAACATATTGGCGGAGGCTACTTTTCTATCGCTTGCTCTATCACTTAATGAGGGTGATATCCATTTAATAAAGTTAGTAACTAAACATATTAAATTTGGATATCAAATAGATTTTGAAGAAAATTTAAAAAATCGAGATATATAATTTATTTTACAACCACAAAATAAAGGAACGTTAAATTAGATTCAAGACGAAATGATATGTTTTGTAATTATAAAATACTAGCATTACCCGGCGCACGTTGCTGCGCCCGAAATCATAATTTTCTAATATGGAAAGCAAATCAAACATCTAAATAATTATATTTCATTTACTGCAATGCTAGAGGATAGACAATGTTTTTCTTCGTTACATTAGGCGTATAAACATACAAAGTTTAAGATTCCCAATACACGATGGCAAGCAACATATAACAGTAGGTGATAAAAGCTTGAATGTTTCAAATTAGATCCAGCCATGGTCTATGATTGTCCTTGTGCCTTGTTTATGGATACTGTGAATGCAAGACGCAAAGGAAATTGTAGTCCTTTGAAATCAATAGGTAGATCTGATGAAATCATCGGTATTCATAGAATTTAGACCATCTCCCCTTTGAAATTGCCACTTTTGATTTCTGTCTGTATCAAGTTGGGTGTCAGTGTTTTGGTTGTCAGTCTAGTTCCGTTGCACAGCTTTGGTGGATTCAAATTTCGCAAGAGTACTTTTAATATCAAGACGTGTGATGGCAATAATTGTACATAGAATTTAGCAATTTTAAACAATTTTGAATAATTAAAAATGTATTTTTATTTTGATATTATGTTTATAATAATTTTATTAAATTTGATAACGAATATACATTTTAACATTAGACTCATGGAAGGCTATATACTCCTAAGCCTCTGTTGCGGAGCCCTGATAATGGATCTGCACCAAACTTCACACGAACCATCTTGGGAATATGTTAATCAATCCCAATTTATATTAACTTCTGTTTAGCGGTTTTGGCTTCCATAAGATACATACATATATACATCGGTTTTTGTACCATCCTAAGCCTCTGTTGCGGAGCCCTGATAATGGATCTGCACCAAACTTCACACGAACCATCTTGGGAATATGTTAATCAATCCCAATTTATATTAACTTCTGTTTAGCGGTTTTGGCTTCCATAAGATACATACATATATACATCGGTTTTTGTACCATCCTAAGCCTCTGTTGCGGAGCCCTGATAATGGATCTGCACCAAACTTCACACGAACCATCTTGGGAATATGTTAATCAATCCCAATTTATATTAACTTCTGTTTAGCGGTTTTGGCTTCCATAAGATACATACATATATACATCGGTTTTTGTACCATCCTAAGCCTCTGTTGCCGAGCCCTGATAATGGATCTGCACCAAACTTCACACGAACAATCTTGGGAATATGTTAATCAATCCCAATTTATATTAACTTCTGTTTAGCGGTTTTGGCTTCCATAAGATACATACATATATACATCGGTTTTTGTACCATCCTAAGCCTCTGTTGCCGAGCCCTGATAATGGATCTGCACCAAACTTCACACGAACAATCTTGGGAATATGTTAATCAATCCCAATTTATATTAACTTCTGTTTAGCGGTTTTGGCTTCCATAAGATACATGACATATATACATCGGTTTTTGTACCATCCTAAACCTTAGGCGGAGCCTTGTTTATGAATCTACACTAAACATCACTCGAACCATCCTAAAATTATGTTAAACAATTCTACCAAATTTCATTAACTTCTGTTTAGCGGTTTAGGCTTCCATAAGATATATACAATCACATATAAAATTATTTATGTGTATATATTATATATATTAAACGAATATATCATAAACGAATATATCATAAACAAGAATAATTTAATAATTCACTTTCGACTTAGTCATAGATGAATTAACATGCTGCTTCAAGAATAACATGGGCAGCAAACATACAAAAACCCTTAATCTCAATAATGTGTGCGCGTGTATTATTCAAACATTTAGAGATGTAGGCCCTAATTCTTGAGATATAGGCCCTAATTCATGAGATGTAGGCCCTAATTCATGAGATGTAGGCCCTAATTCATGAGATAGAGGCCCTAATTCGTGTTTCAACGGACATTTGTAATTATCTGCGATTGGTGAAGTGACGCCAGTGTTTTAAACAATGTATATTTACGACGTTTGAGTTATTTTGCATGCTTGCTGATTAACATTAATTTATTTCTCATTGTTCGAAGAATTTCTCCAATTTGTGCTGTTTGCACTCTCAGTAACAACTGCCCGCGTTAAACACTAAAACACGAATCTTTAATGTTGTGTCTATGTAAACACTGAAATCACTAAATGTATTGTCTAAGGATATACACTAAAACACCAGGACTCTTTTTGATATTGGGGATATGAAGTTGTACTTAAAAATGTTATTAATATAAGTTATGAAAAAATCTTTGAACAATAAGAAACAAATTATTTTGGCTTACGAGATGAGCTATTTGTATTTGTAGCCCTACAGATATTTGGTACGGAACCTCTAGAACAGGGGTTCCCAAACGTTTTGGGATCACGCCCCCTCCTCTTGTGACGAAATTGTCCCTCGCCCCCCCCCCCAATTTACACTATAAATAAATTATATAGGCATTTAAAAAAGAATCAAATATTATATATGTTGAAAATTTTCTTTATACATACTTTCACAAAGAAACTTGATATAACATTTCAAGTTTTAATTTGTAAGGTAAATTTTAAATGGTAAGAGAAAAATCTGTTAGTGAGATGCTTGAGCATCCATTTTCTGTACTACCATGCCTATTTAAGGTTGTATTTAAGTAAGGGCACAACCCAAGTCATTAGCAACATCATGTTTGTTCCTATAACATTAAATATATTTAATTTATCTTATTATTTTCCAACTGGTCTCACGTCTCCCTGACTTGTCTTCACGCTCTCTAAGGGGCGCACCCCTAGGTTGGGAACCCATGCTTTAGAAATTATTATCTGGAATTCATTATATAATAGGCCCAATGCATTTTTGTTTATGGTTGTTATTGTATGGGACATAATATTCCCTAATAGTTTAGAAAGATTAGCAAAATTTATGCAATTGCCACGCGTAACAATGTGTAAACGTCTTAGTAAAAAGGCAGCATCCAGGTAGACATGTTAATCCCGGATTGGTTTATAAGAAGAGATAATGACATGTGTATACCCACTATACTAATCTTTAAACAATCATGTTTTCATTATTTCGTGGATATTACAGCGGTAATTAAAACCAAGAACTATTTCAGGTAACTCATTAAATTTCCTAACATATTGGTCTTTAATTACAATGAGGATGTAACTATGCTTTTCTCTAATAGTTCTCAAAATTGTCTATCTCCGAAAGCAGTTTTAAATAGGCTAGAATACATTTCAAGTCTAGTCAGCTGTTCGTTCGCTTCAATAGACGTCCTGATGTGGGCAGCGAGTATGGCACTATTAATGGAATGATTGACCGAGGTAGGCGTCGTCTGCCATACATCCTAACCTAATCTCCTGCCTGCAACAAGTGTTTTAACTTTGCATGTCTTGTGGCAGTTCCGTTCCCTCTTCTTCAACTTGTTGGGATTATAGTTTCTAAAAATAATTAATTTTTCGAAACACTTATTTTACTAAACATTCCTGCTTTATCAGTGTAATAAAATTCCCTACTTAAACACTGAACGTCATTCTTATCGTTAAGAGAAATCTGTGACGTCATTGGTCTTAATGAAAGTGAAACGAATTGTTACAATATTTCTGTTGTATTTAGATTGGGACGAGGGAAATATTGTGGTATAATGTTAGGGATATATATTTCCCCTGATCTTGAACAACGTTTGTGAAGCTCCACGTGAAGTCAAGTTCTCGTAAAATATCTGTCTATGGGTGTTTTAGAAATGAACAATACACACCCGTAAGAAATTATGATTTGAAGTGTAGATTTTAGAGGGGGAAATACAAAAGTTAGGAACGTCAGAAGACAATGCACTGGACAATTGTGTCCTTTATTCTGCTACCTAACAATGAACAGATTCGTTATAGCTTTATCAAGAAATAAACTGAGGTTAGCCATTAAACGCGTCCGGGCTATTTAACCGCTTGTAAGAAACAGAGTCTCCTTATGTCTACGGATTCTGTTACTTCCTGGGAGTTAGAACTTTCTACATTGCTTCCTGGGAGTTAGAACTTTCTACATTGCTTCCTGGGAGTTAGAACTACTATCTATATTGCTTCCTGGGAGTTGGAACTTTCTACATTGCTTCCTGGGAGTTAGAACTTTCTACATTGCTTCCTGGGAGTTAGAACTACTATCTATATTGCTTCCTGGGAGTTGGAACTTTCTACATTGCTTCCTGGGAGTTAGAACTTTCTACATTGCTTCCTGGGAGTTAGAACTACTATCTATATTGCTTCCTGGGAGTTAGAACGTTCTACATTGCTTCCTGGAAGTTAGAACTTTCTACATTGCTTCCTGGGAGTTAGAACTTTCTACATTGCTTCCTGGAAGTTAGAACTTTCTACATTGCTTCCTGGGAGTTAGAACTTTCTACATTGCTTCCTGGGAGTTAGAACTTTCTACATTGCTTCCTGGAAGTTAGAACTTTCTACATTGCTTCCTGGGAGTTAGAACTTTCTACAATGCTTCCTGGAAGTTAGAACTTTCTACATTGCTTCCTGGGAGTTAGAACTTTCTACATTGCTTCCTGGAAGTTAGAACGTTCTACATTGCTTCCTGGGAGTTAGAACTTTCTACATTGCTTCCTGGAAGTTAGAACGTTCTACATTGCTTCCTGGGAGTTAGAACTTTCTACATTGCTTCCTGGAAGTTAGAACTTTCTACATTGCTTCCTGGGAGTTAGAACTTTCTACATTGCTTCCTGGGAGTTAGAACTTTCTACATTGCTTCCTGGAAGTTAGAACGTTCTACATTGCTTCCTGGGAGTTAGAACTTTCTACATTGCTTCCTGGGAGTTAGAACTTTCTACATTGCTTCCTGGAAGTTAGAACTTTCTACATTGCTTCCTGGAAGTTAGAACTTTCTACATTGCTTCCTGGGAGTTAGAACTTTCTACATTGCTTCCTGGGAGTTAGAACTTTCTACATTGCTTCCTGGGAGTTAGAACTTTCTACATTGCTTCCTGGGAGTTAGAACTACTATCTATATTGCTTCCTGGGAGTTAGAACGTTCTACATTGCTTCCTGGGAGTTAGAACTTTCTACATTGCTTCCTGGAAGTTAGAACTTTCTACATTGCTTCCTGGGAGTTAGAACTTTCTACATTGCTTCCTGGGAGTTAGAACTACTATCTATATTGCTTCCTGGGAGTTAGAACGTTCTACATTGCTTCCTGGGAGTTAGAACTTTCTACATTGCTTCCTGGAAGTTAGAACTTTCTACATTGCTTCCTGGGAGTTAGAACTTTCTACATTGCTTCCTGGGAGTTAGAACTACTATCTATATTGCTTCCTGGGAGTTAGAACGTTCTACATTGCTTCCTGGAAGTTAGAACTTTCTACATTGCTTCCTGGTAGTTAGAACTTTCTACATTGCTTTCTGGGAGTTAGAACTTTCTACATAAGAGATTTCTCTGTGTAAACTTTAAAATGATGCGCACGCAGATGGAGTAGCGGGTAGACAACGCTCCCAACTCCGTTTGAAATCAAGTCTACTTGGATCAGCAAAGTTGCTCACACAGGACTATATTTATATTGTTCCTGTATTCTTAGCACCAGGGAATCATTTTATCGTTTAAGTTATACAGTAGTCGCTCGCTATTAGCAGGTGGCGAAATTACAGGATATCGTGTTAATGTGTTTTTGTTTTTTAAGACAAGAAAGGCAGTATAGTTACCGTGCAGGTTGTAGGATAACGTGTTCTCGTCTTATTTATTTTGTACAGTACAGCAGTTATTTATCACAAAGAAATCTGATTATTCTCCAAACTACTGTACACTACTAGGCCTACTACCGAATAGATAGGCATTACTTATTTATAACAAGTGGTGTTATCGTTACTGATTATCTTTTAAACAGGCCTCGCATTCGATTGTCGTGTCTGCTAGTTTTGGAACCGTCTAGTGGAAGTGTTTAGTTCGGATTGAAAGAAAATGTAAATAAACAATAAAAAAATGTACCTAAATACATATTTTACTTGTACGTAAATATACCACACTGACATTTTTGATGTGGACGTAACCTTTCTCTTTCCATATACAGTTGGTTTCAGTATTCACTATTACTGTATTTCAGTATTCGCTGTTTCACTATTTTTATTCGTCTACTTATAAGCATTTGTAGCTCGTAAGCAACTCCGTATGACTTCGATAGAGAAAAGGTTTACTTAGTAAGTCCATGGTGGAGACATAGTACCTGTGCTTTACCACGTAACAGGAGATTTTTATACCCCTATCTTATATATATATATATATATATATATATATCATATATATAGATATATATATATATATATATATAATATCAAATAGGTTTTCCTTTTAGAATTATTTTCAAGATTAAATAATATACACTAATTACAGGAATAATTTATTGAATAATACACTCAAAGCTTTTCGTTGGTTGACATTACCAACATCCTCAGGAATTACTAAGAATTTAGTAATTCCTGAGGATGTTGGTAATGTAAACCAACGAAAAGCTTTGAGTGTATTATTCAATAAATTATTCCTGTAATTAGTGTATATTATTTAATCTTGAAAGTATATATATATATATATATATATATATATATATATATATATATACATAAATAAATATCTTTAGCAAGCGACCAAAGTCATAGGAGCTGATTGCAAACCTTCTTGTAAAGTTTCAACAATCGATTGTACTTCTAGTACTCTGGTAGGCCTACAACAATCGATTGATTCTTGTTCCGGCGTACAGACTTTTAACGGTATAATAGTTTTATACTGAAAAACTAAATATTTCTCTTATAAAATTATTCCCATTAATTTTTATATTAGTTTTTTATTTTGTTCATTTTTTGAAGTTGATTCGCCCCGACGTTACCCCTATTTCAATTTAGCGCTATTTAATAACTTTAAGGAAATTTTAGTCAATGTGTTTATTTTATAGTTTTTTTAGTTTGTTGTATGTAAATTTATTACCAGTCATTTTAATAGCCAGATCGTAGTTGTCTATGCTTGAAACATTTTACATTTATCAGAAAATGTTCCTTCTTCGGGTTCCATCTCGTTTCGGAGGTTAGAAATTATCACTACTTTTACTTCATTATCTGCGACTCTTAACAGCTCTACCGCGCCATTTTCTAAGACTCCTCAACCAGGAAGTTGTTTTACTTCCAAATCTTGTCGTTCCTTTGATTTTTTCATGGCCTAGAATCTTAGTAATGAGTATTAATTATCCTGCCCTCATTATATGAAAGAAATACTATAATTATCACGTTATTCGCGTTCTTTCCCCATTTTTGCCAAAACCGCTCTATTTGTTACTCTCTCTGTCCACCATATCCTCCACATTTTCTTATACCACCACATCTCATAAGCTTTAATGATTATAATGTTGTGTATTTAAATACAGTTCCTTATTAAATACCTTTCTTAATGTTACGAAATTCACCTCTGTTGACGCGTTTCGCAGTGACTCCATTTTCAATACTTCAATCGTACTTTTAGTTTAGATTAAAGTTTTGAAAATGGAGTCACTCCGAAACACGTCAACAGAGGAGAATATTGTACCGTTAAGAAAGGCAGAAAACTGTACTAAAAAATATAGAAATATTCTGAATAGAAATAAAGATAAGCATAGTATTGGTTTTAATGTTTCTCGGAAATAAAGTCCAAGCTTCCACACCGTACAGTAGCGCTGAGAAAATATAACGACGTACGATTCTCATTCTCAGATTTAAATTAATGTCCCGCCAGAATATGCACCTTTTAATTCTAGTAAACATTTGTCTAAGTACTGTATTTCTACTCTTTCTTTAATCCCTTTTTTGACTTAAATTTCGTCTTAAGAAAACTTTTTTAAAGAATGTGTTCAAATTTCTTTGAACATTTACAGACGAGAACGTCTTGTGTGGGGAAGATGATTGGACTTCTTATTATTACCACTGTTAAAGTTTCCTTTACTTACGGAACGGACGATTAATTGCATATTACATCGACAATCCACACTAACCAGCGGTAAGTGAATTCAACAAACCGTTCCCTCCCCCCCTTCTGTAACACGCATGTAAAAAACTAGATAGTGCGCAGAGATTTATTCGTTGTATCGGTGTATTGATGCTGACTAAACTCATTCTGATGTCGCTAATTTATGCAGTTCCTCCCGATATGGACGTTGTCGGGTGGTTAGAACAATGGCGCGGTCGCCGAGCGGGACGGCGCGTAAAAAACCCCGCAGCGGGTCTGTCACTCAACTTCAGACGTACGCCTCTAATGAGATCTTGTGTAATTGTTGTCTAACTAGGCGCGCTGCTCGAGTGGCAAGGTTTACTTTGGTGTTGATTTTTGGATTTCAAATATCTTTTGAAGAAGGTATCGTTTATTCTTTCTATTGCAGTACTGGCTAAGATGACTTGGTATGAGATGATTAGCAAATTTATAAAGGTTACTGTAGTTGCAATGAAATACTTTAAGGAAACGCGAATACATCGCACACGGAATTTAACTTGTACGAAATATTTGGAATGTTGTATTTAAGAAAAATTCAAATAAGTTCTTGAATTTTGTAGTCCATTACGTTCGGTGAATCTTAATCACTTCAAAAATAGTTTATGACTATCCGAACTAAAGTTTGAATAGTCATAAACTATTGTTTAAGTGATTAATTAAAATAAAATTTTTGGTGAAATTCAAAACAAAGTTATTGCAATAATTCCTTTAATCTTTCCAACCACTTCTGAAGAAGGACTGCTTGGAGGCTGCAGTTGTCAACCCCGACAGGTTAGGTCTTTGAAAGCTATCGTGTAACAAGCCTCTGGCTAGATAGTTCTTTTCCCATCCAGACTTAGCACTAGTTGGCCATCTTTCAACAGACTTCAACCTTAATCGAGTTTTCAACCCCCTACTATAACTTTTCCATTGGTTAAGCTAGACTAGTTGGTCTAATATTGTTGAAAGTATACAGTTGTATACACATTCGTCTGTTAAATACACCGGAAGTGAATTCGAATGTATGTCACCACTATTGTAGGTAGATTTAATTCTTTTGGCCGTTTTATTATACGGGCTCAAAAGACCCATATTTTTCGAAACTTCTATTTTATTAGGAGTGAAAATGAGATTTTTTAAAGCGCGAGTTGATTTTGAAATAAATCTGTTTAGTTAATTTTAACATACGTTAATACACAATTTGTCTTTATTCTATTTGGTTTTTAATTCTAAAAGGGATAAAAATATTCAAAGGTTTTCATCTCATATTCCCTGGTAGTGAATAGACTCCTAATTTCTACCGTATTGAGAGCAAGTACTGTGGAGGCTACCTGTAGAAGTGAACTATGAGAAAGCGATGCCAAGAGTCTCTGATTCTCAGAACCAGGACATCATTTTTCCTTTCCTTAGTTGTACCTAAATTATCTACCCTCCCTTATCTTGTTTCTTCTAGTGTGTAACGGGTAGATTCCTCTTCAATAGAAATGCCGACAGGATGGTATAATATCTCGCAACTATCGTGTACTTGAAGCACTTATGTTCTGCTTATATTCAACATCCATTTTACATCCTTCGTAGGCTAAAATAGTTACGATTGCTTTTAAAAACCCTGGTGCAGAGGAGGCAATGGCGGTTTATGGAAGAGATAGTTTAGGAGATAACATTACATCTCTATGCTACATTTTTAATAATTTTTATAACTTTGTGTGTTTTAATAACTTCTTGTTAAGATATAATTAAAGTTTTGATTAATGTGTTTCTTTAATTACATAATTTTATTTTTAATTTGTTGTATATCGAATCTTAAACTGCGTCGGGTAAGATTGAAAATTAGATGTTTTTATTTACATCTGTAGGCTTTTTATTTTTTCGTTCTAGTTCAGGGATTCTCAAACTAGGGTGGGGGAAAGGGGTTGTGGATAGGAGCACTGAAACTGCCTACAGACGAAAGGTGTGCATCCTCAACATCATCGGGTATACAGAAGTGACATTTGCGTACTGAACTTGTAGAATGTTTAGTCTTCATAGACCCTTGTTATTGAGTTATGATCTCTGTACTCAAGGATAACATCTCTGGAGCATAGGTAAGACAACAATTTTGAAAGATGTTGTGGAAGCTGCGATCAAGCCTGCCCCGATAGGATTGCAGTATAGGCTATTAATTATGGGTTTAAATCTATTTTTATAAATATTTATATTAAAAGTTAGAATTATCTGGCGTGTAATTGACCCAACCGGCTTTAGTTTCATACTTAGGCTGATATTCTTGAACAAGTATGATCTAAGGGGTGCAACCTCGTCAGTGTTATAAATTGGGGAGGGGTGCGAAACCTGAAAGATTGAGAAGCCCAGTTCTAGATTGTTTTAGTGTTTGTAAGTTTATATAAATGTCGTACACTTAAACAAAACGCTTTGCGAAACATTTACAAAGACGGTTTTCTATTCCAAGGGGATGTTTAAGGACGACTGATCGAGGTGTGTATGTACGTCATACAAGGTCTTCCATGTTACCAGTACTGCCCGTCAACTCAAACATTTAGGTTAGGTTTGAACCGAGGTAATGATTCCCACCTGCTGAGTCGCATTGGGGGGGGGGGGGTGGCTGAAAACACACAATAATATTTATTTGACCAAACTCGGTGTAGCAAATTTTTTTTCAACCATATAACCACTCGAACGCCTTAGAACAATTTTCTGTCCGACTAATAAAAGAACGTTATAATTGAAGTACCTTAGGAAAACGCATCCGCCATTGTGTGATTCTGTATTTAGAACATGTTCAGCGTTTAAGAATCTACGGAAGTGATTCTTTTTGCGTTTAGCGAAACCGTTTTCTTCTTGCAGACTCTTTAATTACCCCGCTTGCAGCAATTTTCTCAGAATGCTGTCCAAGATATTTCTCCGTTGTATAAACTCTGGGCGAAAATATCCACTCCGGCATTTCTGAAAGAACGTAACTGCCTTCGAAAGTTTCATTCAATAGTTGTCCGGCGTTCCACGCCGTTGCCGCTTTTAAATAATAAATTAACGTCTCGAATCGATTAGTCGATATGTCCAACAATCGATATTGTTTGTGAGAGTTGTTCGAACGCCAGAATGTTGTAGAATGTACAGCCGTCCGGATACGGGTAACTAGTTACAGTCCTAAAGCCTAATTAAGTACGGTCTTGTAACGCACATGGCCATTTACAGATCGACTGACAGCTATGATGAACTTTTTAGTTCTCAATATCGTCAGGGCAGTGGAAAGAGAAAAACTCTGGGCGGGAATGTAGCGCTCATTATGGTAAAGATGGACTATTTTCTGGGCTAATTATCTTAACTGCGCGCTGCTGCATCTCGGCGCTGTTTTTGCGACGTCATTGTTAGCAGCACTTCTATACAATGTAGTCATCTTATCGGATGCCAACTCTATACAGGAGCAAAAAATCGTTAACTTTATGATTTATAGAGACTAGTATGTGCAGAAAGGTCATAAAAGACGTTCGTAGGAAATTTTGTAAGCTTTAAAGAAGAGTAATGAAAATTTTTAAAAGAAGTATAGAGGGTCTTTGAAGAAAAAAAAGAGTTATAATATTGAAAATAAATTATAGTAATTAAGAGAACAAAACCGAGTGGAAAAGCTAAATTTCTAACCTAAGAAGCAGCATAACATGCTCAGGCCCATCCTGCATAACATAACATGTTCATTCTGCAGTGCATTAAATCGCAGCTCGGAGGATTCGCTAGAATATCATCTAGAATATATATATATATATATATATATATATATATATATATATATAAATATATATATATATATATATATATATATATATATATATATATATATATAAATGAATGTTTGTATATATGAGCCTTATGCGTTAGTAAAACACTGATCCGATCCATATATATATATATAAATATATATATATATATATATATATATATATATATAAATGAATGTTTGTATATATGAGCCTTATGCGTTAGTAAAACACTGATCCGATCCCCATGAAACTTTAGGAAATTGTTGAGTACATTCCTGTGAGAATTTCTGGCATAATAAGTCTCAAGGACGTAGCCAGGGGGCACAGAGGGCACGTGATCCCCCCAAACCAATTAATTTTAGTAGAAAAACGTTAACCTAAGCAAAACAGCTTCCCGATGACATAATAATTTTTTTTTCAACATGTATATTTTAAGTACCAAAGTAACACTAGTCAGGAAACTCCTAAACCTGGTAAGAGGGAAGGGGCTCTTTGACTAGATCAGGGAGGTAAGTACAATATACCTAAGGTAGCGGTGCTTAGGCAGTTTAAACCCGCTTCCAAGTTAAAAAAAAGTACCAAAGTAGCATAAATTATGATTTTCTCCTTTATCTTATTCTAAGACATTTCATTGAATTCATTCCAAATTTTGGTTACTAAGCAACACTCAACAATTTTAAAATAATTTGACTTAATTTTGAAAATCCATGCTTCTCATATTAACAGCTGTATATAGCTTACTCACGCGTTGGAAAACCTACTGATGTATTTGTGTACGCATCAGAGAGAAAAACCAAAAATATTGTATAGCCAAATGCTCTTCAATAAATAACATTCAATCAAGAACTTTTATTGTCACACGTTTGTCAATCGCCCACTATAAGTTCAGCTGTTATTAGGTTAATTACATACTAAATTAAGTTCAGCTAATGTTAACACGCCATTCATTGACTTGCGGTACGAAGTTCACCGGATTAGCTAGTTTATAATAAATAGAAAAAACAAGCTCTTACAGTAATATTCTTCTTTTTACTAACCTTAGGTTTGGTTGTTAGGTTAGGTTAACTTAATGGTTTGATTAGGATAATCTGTAATAACACGGAGCAACTGTGGTGTAATTTTTAATTGTAAATAAATAAAACTTCTTAAACCACAAAGTGTTTTACTTATGTCCAGATGTACATTCCGATTGTAATCATCTTCAGAGGAAATTACTAGAAGAGCAACTCTTGTAGTTTCAAGTTAGTCTTGTAGTAAGCTCCTTTGAAAATGATTGTTTTGCAATCGAAATGTAGCTTACATCAGAGCATAAATAAAAATGTTTTTGTTGTTAAAAGGTTTTATTTATTTGTACTATTCTTGAATTATGTTACTTTATGCCAAAGGTGATAAGTTATGTTTAAAATCATGTATTTTGTAAATAACATTGTTACCGCTTACGAATGTAACAGTCACGCCTGATCTACATCGACGGCCATCACAGCTCCCAACCTCTTTGCATATTCATTACGATCATTTCACTATCGGTATAAATGAAACCGTTAGATGCGACTCATTCATGGTGACATCCAAGTTTGAATCTAGAAGCGAGCAATAAATATTCGTCCGAATCCACGACGAAGTTATGGCAGTGGGTTCCGTCGGCTTTCTCAGTCGAGGCACGTTCCTCCCGGTAAACAAATTACCATGACAATTAGGGCTGTCCACACTTATGGGTAGACCTATGCTACCATTGTGACCGCTCTCGAGCTATTAATAACGCTATTAGGCCTACAAACGTGGATTAGGAACTAACTGAACGGTTGCGTGGAATTTATTAGCAAAATCGTTACAAGTTCGGTGGTGTTTTTAAAGATGTGGCGGCTGTAAAAATAAAAAACTGTACTAGTTAATTTTTATTAAAACAACTAACACATGGCTGCCATTACTATTTATATTTCGTAAGGAATAAGAAATAAAAACTAAAACTTTTTAAAGTAAATTCCTACTTACATCAACAAATAAAACTTTTATTTTAGTTATCGGTATTTGTTAAATAATTACAATTGGATAAATAAAGTAACGTAACCTATGCGTTAAAACAGTTGTTTTACCACATAACCTATCGTAACCTATACGTTAAAACAGGTGTTTTACCACATAACCTATCGTAACCTATACGTTAAAACAGGTGTTTTACCACATAACCTATCGTAACCTATACGTTAAAACAGTTGTTTTACCACATAACCTATCGTAACCTATACGTTAAAACAGGTGTTTTACCACATAACCTATCGTAACCTATACGTTAAAACAGTTGTTTTACCACATAACCTATCGTAACCTATACGTTAAAACAGGTGTTTTACCACATAACCTATCGTAACCTATACGTTAAAACAGTTGTTTTACCACATAACCTATCGTAACCTATACGTTAAAACAGGTGTTTTACCACATAACCTATCGTAACCTATACGTTAAAACAGGTGTTTTACCACATAACCTATCGTAACCTATACGTTAAAACAGGTGTTTTACCACATAACCTATCGTAACCTATACGTTAAAACAGGTGTTTTACCACATAACCTATCGTAACCTATACGTTAAAACAGGTGTTTTACCACATAACCTATCGTAACCTATACGTTAAAACAGTTGTTTTACCACATAACCTATCGTAATCTGTACGTTAAAACAGTTGTTTTACCACATAACCTATCGTAACCTATACGTTAAAACAGTTGTTTTACCATATAACCTATCGTAACCTATACGTTAAAACAGGTGTTTTACCACATAACCTATCGTAACCTATACGTTAAAACAGGTGTTTTACCACATAACCTATCGTAACCTATACGTTAAAACAGGTGTTTTACCACATAACCTATCGTAACCTATACGTTAAAACAGTTGTTTTACCACATAACCTATCGTAATCTATACGTTAAAACAGTTGTTTTAGCACATAACCTATCGTAATCTATACGTTAAAACAGTTTTTTTACCACATAACCTATCGTAACCTATACGTTAAAACAGGTGTTTTACCACATAACCTATCGTAACCTATACGTTAAAACAGGTGTTTTACCACATAACCTATCGTAACCTATACGTTAAAACAGTTGTTTTACCACATAACCTATCGTAACCTATACGTTAAAACAGGTGTTTTACCACATAACCTATCGTAACCTATACGTTAAAACAGGTGTTTTACCACATAACCTATCGTAACCTATACGTTAAAACAGGTGTTTTACCACATAACCTATCGTAACCTATACGTTAAAACAGGTGTTTTACCACATAACCTATCGTAACCTATACGTTAAAACAGTTGTTTTACCACATAACCTATCGTAACCTATACGTTAAAACAGGTGTTTTACCACATAACCTATCGTAACCTATACGTTAAAACAGTTGTTTTACCACATAACCTATCGTAACCTATACGTTAAAACAGGTGTTTTACCACATAACCTATCGTAACCTATACGTTAAAACAGTTGTTTTACCACATAACCTATCGTAACCTATACGTTAAAACAGGTGTTTTACCACATAACCTATCGTAACCTATACGTTAAAACAGGTGTTTTACCACATAACCTATCGTAACCTATACGTTAAAACAGGTGTTTTACCACATAACCTATCGTAACCTATACGTTAAAACAGGTGTTTTACCACATAACCTATCGTAACCTATACGTTAAAACAGGTGTTTTACCACATAACCTATCGTAACCTATACGTTAAAACAGTTGTTTTACCACATAACCTATCGTAATCTGTACGTTAAAACAGTTGTTTTACCACATAACCTATCGTAACCTATACGTTAAAACAGTTGTTTTACCATATAACCTATCGTAACCTATACGTTAAAACAGGTGTTTTACCACATAACCTATCGTAACCTATACGTTAAAACAGGTGTTTTACCACATAACCTATCGTAACCTATACGTTAAAACAGGTGTTTTACCACATAACCTATCGTAACCTATACGTTAAAACAGTTGTTTTACCACATAACCTATCGTAATCTATACGTTAAAACAGTTGTTTTAGCACATAACCTATCGTAATCTATACGTTAAAACAGTTTTTTTACCACATAACCTATCGTAACCTATACGTTAAAACAGGTGTTTTACCACATAACCTATCGTAACCTATACGTTAAAACAGGTGTTTTACCACATAACCTATCGTAACCTATACGTTAAAACAGTTGTTTTAGCACATAACCTATCGTAATCTATACGTTAAAACAGTTGTTTTAGCACATAACCTATCGTAACCTATACGTTAAAACAGGTGTTTTACCACATAACCTATCGTAACCTATACGTTAAAACAGGTGTTTTACCACATAACCTATCGTAACCTATACGTTAAAACAGTTGTTTTACCACATAACCTATCGTAACCTATACGTTAAAACAGTTGTTTTACCACATAACCTATAAACTCAGGTGTTTTTATGAAATCATATGCTATCGCTTATTTTAAGTCGAAATAACTATATTGCTTACCTTACTCATTTTGTGAGAAGTTTTTCTCTCATATAAAACTTACGGTTAGATTACGTTATAATTTTTCTGCTATCTAACTCTTATCCTGTATTTTTGTACCTCTTTAAACCAAAATTAAAGACTGATATTTTTATATAAAAAAAACTAATTTTTAGCAGAAGAAGAACTAAAGCAACGTAATTTCTTACACGTAACGTGACTGCAAACAATTTAATGAGGTAGAAATGTATTTGGCTTTGCATAAATAAATATATTAACTTTGTGGACGTATTATGTAGGGAGCCAATTATACCGGGGAAGAGTAGAGTCTGTTTATGCAGAGAATCGAATTCAAGTCATTTACTGGCGATGCATAGGTTCTGAAAAAATATTTACAAGTATAATCACCTGTCTTGCTGACGTCACGTAGTCAGAATATCTTTGGAAAAGATGACGTAACGATTAGGGCGTTAAATTAACGTCAAAAAGGGGAGGGGAAACCGCGCAAATTGCATATAGAAAATGTCTAGTAAAAGGCCTAGCACTAACGAAGGAAGTAACCAAGAAACAGTCAAAAACGTTGAAAACAATTTATAAAATTATATAGAGAAACGTCTAGTTGTAACAGGTTACATCCAGAAGATTAGTGAGCTAGTAAATTTTAGTCTTAAAAAATACGTAGAGTATTGAAATTTAAATACGGCCTCACGCCCAGATAGGTTTATAAGCCCTTAATAAATTAGGTTGCGTAAGTCAGGAATGCACACGATACAATGATCCGTCTTGTCGCCTATTTATGTGAGATATCATTGTTAAAAGTATTTCCCATTGATATTGTGTTTGGGCATTAAAAATTAACAGATTAGTATTTTTTCTAAAGTACTACAGGTTATAAGTACTACATATTAGTACAGGTAGTACTTTTTGTAAAGTTCTACAAAATAATACACGAATACTCTTTGTAAAATATTATAGATTGGTACACAAATACTGTTTCTAAAGTATTACAGATTAGTACACGAGTACTCTTTGTAAAGTACTACATATTAGTAAAGATAATACTTTTTTTGCAAAAGTACTACAGCTTAGTACACAAGTACTTTATTTAAAGTACCACAGACGAGTACAAAATTACTCTTTGAAAAGTACTATAGGTTAGTACACGAATACTCTTTATAAAGTATTTTAGATTAGTACACAAATACTGTTTCTTAAAGTATTACAGATTAGTACACGAGTACTCTTTGTAAAATACTACATATTAGTAGAGGAGTACTGTTTTTGCAAAGTACTACAGATTAGTACACATGTACTTTTTGTAAAGTACTGTAGATTAGTACACAAGAACTCTTTGAAAAGTACTACAGTTGAGTACACGAGTACTCTTTGTAAAATATTATAGTTTAGTACACGAGTACTTTTTTGCAAGTTACTACAAATTAAAAGATTAGTACAGATTGTACTTTTTACAAAGAGCTACAGATGTGTAGACTAGTTCAGATGGTTCGCTTTAAGCAGTATTCGGGGCTGAAATTTAAAATCACATTTAACCTCAATTGTTTATTATTTGATTAGCTATTAGATGATTTAATTGAGAATTGACATTTAAAATTGAAACTTTTCGAAAAGAAGGAATTGAACAAAAAAGCTGTTTACAAAACGTCGAATTTCTAAGAAGACCGACGAAACCAATAATAAAAATGGCGGTTAATGGTTATACATTTAGAAATTAAGGAGATTAAAGATTGTAATTGATAAAAAGAAATATATTGAGAAACCTTTACATTCCTAAACTACAATTACTACGTAACCTAACCTGACATGATCTAACCCGACCCAAATTGGCTAACCACTGACTTTTGGCCTTGCGGGTCTGAGGATTAGCTAAATATTGAGATTGAGGACGGGCTGCTATATGATTAACCTCAACCAGAGAATATTAAGCCAAAGTAGAGATTTAGGTTTCCACTTTAAAGGAGTGGTTGTTAATCTTTGCATCATTTGGGTGATGGGTAAAGACAAATTGTGAGAGTGAGTTAGGAAGAACGTCTCAAATTGTGTACCTTTGGTTGTTGGAAGGTTGAGCAGTTTACTTAGGAAGGCTATAAGAAGAGTAACGTTAGGAGATCGGGCATTACGACTTATCAAAGAAAGAAGAAATATTTTATAAAGTAATGCACACTTATCGTTTGTTTAAAAATATTTTCATGTTTTAACTACGTTTCACTCCAGGATAATCTCGTAACTACTGGTACTTAGAGTGGTAGAATAGGAATGAAGTTTTTGGTTAAATAACTTGGAGGAAAAAAGGAAAGAAAATTTTTAACGACGACCTGTAAATTTACCTTCTTGTCTTAGGGCTTAATATTATGAAGGACCTTATTGTTTATGTAGGATATGAAAATGATTTTGAATGTAGACAAGGTTAAGGTAAGATCATAAAAACTGTTATTGTATCTATGGAAGGGTTATTAATCAAATGTGCATTGCGGCTTAGATCTACTCTCTGTCGGTGTCAGTTAAGAGTAGATTCTTCGTGTAAAACGAACGGTGAAAGAGAATATATGGAATTAGGAATGATCATAGAAGAGAGGATATATCCTTAGCATTAGTAGAAGGTGACATTTATTGCTCCAGTGGTCAGTAATGTTTATGTGAATGGTAATACATTATATTATCAAGCTAAACTTGTGAGACAACTTTCAAATAGAAAACAAATCTTTATAGACACTACAAAATTTTAAAAAGTTATATTTATTAGTATGCCCACATGTTCCAGGTGTCTAGCGATCCTGGAATCCTTGAAATCATTGAAAACCCCTGGAATTGGGTTTTAACCCTTAAAATCTTGGAAATCTTTTAAAAAACCCTGGATATTTTTTTAGTTTTAATTATGTTTATTTAAATTTTAGCTGCAGAAAAAAATAATATATGAATTAACATTTGATTGTGCGTTTTATTTATAACTGCGTCTAATTTGCAGGGCAAATAAAAAAAAATTAGAACAAAAATCTACAATATATTCCTTTTATATTTTACCCATGTCAGTCGTGTCACATGATATGTTCGGCGCACACAATATATTGATGCATTCATAATCACAATGACTATGGGAGAGTATGTTGTCAAGCTTATATGTCACGTAGGCGTCCCCCCCCCCCTACCTTCAAAGACATATGAAAAGTTTTCGTGATGTCCACAAAAATTAAAATATTTCTTTAAAGGAAAAAGAGAAGAGACATATGAAAAAAGAAATAGTTAGACGTAATGCAGAAGATAAACTCAAAGAAATACAATCCAAAGAGAGAAAACTAGTTGAAAGTATGAATGCAGAAACTGAATTGTTTAGTACTGTATGATATATTAATTTCATAGGTTTAATGATATGTTGAAAAAGGTAGAGAAGAAATATGTGTATCTTAAAATGAGTTGATTAAAATAATATGAATAGACATATTGTAATTAATGAATCGTATACGAATAAAATACAAAACTAAAGTTGTTCATAAATATATATATATATATATATATATATATATATATATATATATATATATATTGTTATTATAAATCTAGCTTCGTAACTTTCACTTTTAAACATAGACTACTGGACAAAAATTATTTTTACCTTGGAAATCCTTGAAAATCTCTGAAATTTCACAATTGAATTTTACTAGACGCCCTGTTTAATAATAAAATAAGTTTTACACATCCCTGATGATGGTAACTTTGTTGTCGAAATATAATCAGTAATGAACGTAAACATAGCGAGAATTGAGTAACGTGTAAAAAGGTGTTTTTCGTTTATAAGTAAAGAGAACGCCTGAAAACAATATAACAGAGAAGATTTGCACAGAAGAGAAATCGTAGAAACCAAAAGAACAAAATATATTTAAAGAGCTTTCTAGAAATTAGTGATACGAAAAATGACGCCCATAAAAGTTACTCGCTTTAGAAAAGCTCAAAATGTTTGTAGTTTTAAGGTAAATACCACTATTACAGCCTACGAGGGATAGGGATTGATTTTGATAATAAATAGGATTGAAGTAGGGATATAAAACCCTGTGATAGAAAATACACGTGGAATCTTACATCGCATCCTAAAATACACTCAGTGTCTATCGGGATTATAAAGATGAATCTACTTGTTGCATCCTCTTGTGAGACACAAGATAAGGAAGGACAGATTCACAGCAAGTCAAGTTATTTGGAGCGATTTCTTCACAAGACATCAATTCCTTTAATTTCCCACAACGCTAGGTTTGATGTGTAACAATCAGGCCTCAGAGAACACCTGTCGTTTCAAAGAGATCACGGACAATACGGCCGTGTTAACACTTGTTGCTGGTGAGAATGGCGACCGGCAGCCAATTTAGCACGTGCCCTTTGACAATGGCCTTCCAGCTTCCTGCATACCGACATGTTTGCTGCTCTGCCGAAACAGAAATTTTTCCTTGCGAGTTAACTTCGGTTAGGCTCCCCACTCAAAAAGTATTAAAGTATTTAATAATTGGATAAATAATGATTGTTTATTAGGTCTAATAGGTGTTTAGTTTTTCTAGCGAAGGACGGATCTCTCTCTCTCTCTGTCTTTCTCTCTTTCTTTCTCTGTCTCTTTCTCTTTTTCTCTGTCTTCCTCTCTTTCTTTCTTATCTTGTCTCACTGAAAACTGTTTCTTAACAATCTATAGTTTCGTTCGCTTCTTTTTCTGCCATTCCCGACTTGTATCTCTCTTCCTCCATTTTCTTCTTGACGTTTACCACATACCAGATGACAATATTCTTCAGTAACAGATATTTCAAAGTGAGTGATAGCTTAGTTTAAAAATTCCTACAAAATAGTACAAAAATGTAGGTTGTAGAAATTATTAGTTGTAATAAATGTAAATTGACATTTTTATCAGGAACTTGTGTCTATTCCCTAACATTGGTGTATTTAAAAAAAATTAAAAGATATAAAAAATTCACAGCGTAGAAATAGTAAAGTAAAGAATTTGTAAAGTAAGGTAGTTATTTCGTACTATCAAATAAACTTACTTTCGCTGAAAATTAGCTTTATTTATATTTGTAATTGTATTATGAATAGGAGGGCTAGGCCCGGGCACTTGGAGACTTTTACTTTATAGCGGGATGCGTTTGCGCCAACACTTTGAAACCTAAAGAAATATCGGTTAAACCCAAGCAACAGAAATTTGCCCCCACTATTGAGGGGTAGGTAACATCATTTTTTCGTCACGTACCTGACCATTTCTTCAATACACCTGCAAAAACGTAACTATCTGTTTACATTCACGCATACTTTCTAATTTTAGCGTGGTCTTCAAATTCCAAACGTCCAGAATAAAAGCCACACGTAATTTCAATTTTTGTTTGGCTTGAAGATAAACAAGTGTATGGGCTGTATTGATGGTAGTGTAGTGTGCGGTTATGGTCAGTGCAGGAAAACACTAGAGTGCCAAGAGGCAAACGTTAGCCATTATATGTGATTGTAGAAATTATGCAAGGAAATTTGATGTTTGCTCTAATGAGGCCAGTTTTAATATAGAAGATTATTTGAAAAAAATGTTTTGGGGGAAAAAGTTACAAAACCATACATTTATTATAAAAAAAAAATTACACGATTCTATGAAGAAATGAACAGTAATATAACCTTTTCATACATTGAAAATTATATAATTATAACACATGCTAACTCCCTGCCTCACTCGAAGCCTGAGTATGGTCTTCCCTTTCTTCGAGTCTTCGTGTCAAGTATTGTAGATAATTTCGCTGTACATATATTTTCATTAGGGATGGGGCAACTCCGATACCCGATTCCAGCAATCGTCGATTCTAATTGGTATCGAGCAATAGTCGATACTCGATTCTCCATTGATTAACGGGTTGGTTCCGAGTCTTGTTTTTGTAACTGTTAATATACGAAAATAATTAATATCAACTATGTTTTTATTTATTTAATTGTTCCTTTGAATGAATTAAACGAGTAAAGCAAATGCCGATTTGAGATGACGAAAATATTATTATTAATTATGACGCAACAACAAAGACGAACGGAAGCATTTACGGTCCGTTTGTTAGTCACTTTCATCCGATATGTTTGTCATGCTTTAAGAAATTCCTATTCATTAATCAAGGTTGGACGTTTCGTGTAGATTATTAATTAAAACAGATCATTTAATAGACTTCCCCATATGATAATTAAATTCAATATTAAAAAATATCAGGTAATATAACTTAGAAGAATCAAAAATCGATTTAAGAATAGAATATCGAAATCAGTTTCGAAAACTTTACGGATCGGCCCATCCTTAAATTTTACCGTAATTTAGTAATTAAAAATCGCACATTTGTTGACAATACTTGTAATTTATTACCTATTCTCGCACCGCCCAATCCTTCACGGCAGGATACCTTGCTCGCGCATGCGCACACATAATTTTAAATAATTATTACACTCAGGATGCGCTATTTAAAGACGGGCCGTCATTTCTTAGCATGAATAAGTAAATACTGGGGAAGCTATCGATGGCACATGTTAACGAAATCATCTGGTTTTAATTTCATGCTTGGCATTAGCATAATTAGGCCTAGTCAAACATCGCGGGTTATACTTTAGTCGAGAAAACACCTGTCCAATTAATTCAACCCTTTGTAATAACATGTCATTTATACCGAGATAGGAATCAAAATGGTTTTATAATTTAATTTGGCTTTGGAATGGGGATCAGTTGACCATCCTAGGGAACTTGTATTACCTCTCATCAACAGTAGTGGGCCTGTATTGATTTAAATAAAATTTTACTTTTATTTACTTAAATAATTATTAAAATAATAATAGTTTAGTATTACTTTACTTAAAATAAAATTATTTTGAACGTTTTCTCGCTATTTTTAAAATTTCACAATTTAAAAAA
Organism: Prosapia bicincta; assembly: GCA_036971475.1. Classification (NCBI taxonomy): domain Eukaryota; kingdom Metazoa; phylum Arthropoda; class Insecta; order Hemiptera; family Cercopidae; genus Prosapia; species Prosapia bicincta. The sequence continues at coordinate 379,581,534 of JBAIZL010000002.1, forward strand.
AATTGTAAAATTATTTTTTCAACTTTTAAGGGCGATTATCCAAGATGACGTATTGCCTAAGAAGGATGAAGGGGAATTGTGAATAAATGTAGGATTAAAAAAGCGATTTACACCCCTGGTCTAGAATATAGGGGGTGTTATATCACAATATTGCAGACCTACTCTTTATTGGGGTCCTAGAAAGGTACCTCACCTTAATCCAATAACCTCCAGGGTAAACATTGCAAAAGTAATCATTTTTTTCATTTTTCAAATCATGTTAGTTGCATATCCATGTTTATATACAACCAACATATGATGTACCCATGTGAGACGAACATATGGCACCATGTTTATATGGGACGCACATTATGATGCCACTTATATATTCGATAAACATTATGCCATGGTTATGAGATGTTGGACCTATATTCCACGAACATTATGTCATGGGTATGAGATGTTGGACCTATATTCCACGAACATTATGTCATGTGTATGAGATGTTGGACCTATATTCCACGAACATTATGCCATGGTTATGAGATGTTGGACCTGTATTCCACGAACATTATGCCATTGTTATGAGATGTTGGACCTATATTCCACGAACATTATGCCATGGGTATGAGATGTTGGACCTATATTCCACGAACATTATGCCATGGGTATGAGATGTTGGACCTATATTCCACGAACATTATGTCATGGTTGTGAGATGTTGGACCTGTATTCCACGAACATTATGCCATGGGTATGAGATGTTGGACCTATATTCCACGAACATTATGCCATGGGTATGAGATGTTGGACCTATATTCCACGAACATTATGTCATGGTTGTGAGATGTTGGACCTGTATTCCACGAACATTATGTCATGGTTGTGAGATGTTGGACCTGTATTCCACGAACATTATGTCATGGTTATGAGATGTTGGACCTATATTCCACGAACATTATGTCATGGTTGTGAGATGTTGGACCTATATTCCACGAACATTATGCCATGGTTATGAGATGTTGGACCTATATTCCACGAACATTATGCCATGGTTGTGAGATGTTGGACCTGTATTCCACGAACATTATGTCATGGTTGTGAGATGTTGGACCTGTATTCCACGAACATTATGTCATGGTTATGAGATGTTGGACCTATATTCCACGAACATTATGCCATGGTTATGAGATGTTGGACCTATATTCCACGAACATTATGTCATGTGTATGAGATGTTGGACCTATATTCCACGAACATTATGTCATGTGTATGAGATGTTGGACCTATATTCCACGAACATTATGCCATGGTTTATGAGATGTTGGACCTATATTCCACGAACATTATGTCATGTGTATGAGATGTTGGACCTATATTCCACGAACATTATGCCATGGGTATGAGATGTTGGACCTATATTCCACGAACATTATGTCATGGTTGTGAGATGTTGGACCTATATTCCACTAACATTATGCCATGGTTATGAGATGTTGGACCTATATTCCACGAACATTATGCCATGGTTGTGAGATGTTGGACCTGTATTCCACGAACATTATGTCATGGTTGTGAGATGTTGGACCTGTATTCCACGAACATTATGCCATGGTTATGAGATTTTGGACCTATATTCCACGAACATTATGTCATGGGTATGAGATGTTGGACCTATATTCCACGAACATTATGCCATGGTTATGAGATGTTGGACCTATATTCCACGAACATTATAACGTCTTTATATATTTTATACCACACAAAGATATGTCATGTTTATACGCAAACAAACTTTATGATGTAAAGTTTACATACAACCAATATTGTTACGTCATTTTCATACGTCACTTTAATATGTAATGAACATTATGATTTCATGCAACTAACTTTATGAAGTTGCTTGATGTATCATCTTGAATTCACTGATTAAACTAATTTTAAAAATACTCAATTAAGTGAATAGGTAATTGCTTACTTTCCGTTAGAGCCTGTACACCTAACCGATGCAGTAGAGGGTTAGCTTCGTAAAAGGAACGAATGTTTTGAAACGCTTCAGCAAGTAAGCAATTACGTATTCACTTTAGTATTTTTAAAATTATTATTTCATGTTTACATGCAACCGATATTGTAAAGTCATTTTTACATCTCATGACCATTGCCCCCTTTATATTTAACGAACTTTATGATTTCATGTTTATATGCAACCAACATTTTGATTTCATGTTTATATCCAACCAACAATGTGATATAACATCAAAATTTAACGTTTACATGCAGCCGATATTTTAACTTCATTTTTACATGTCACGACCATTGCCCCCTTTATATTTAACGAACTTTATGATTTCATGTTTATATGCAACCAACATTTTGATTTCATGTTTATATCCAACCAACAATATGATATAACATCAAAATTTAATGTTTACATGCAGCCGATATTTTAACTTCATTTTTACATGTCACGACCATTGCCCCCTTTATATTTAAGGAACTTTATGATTTCATGTTTATATGCAACCAACATTTTGATTTCTTGTTTATATCCAACCAACAATATGATTTAATGTTTATATGCAACCAATGTTATAACGTTATGTTCATATGTCACGAGCATTGTCGCGATGATATGTAATGAACGTTATGATATCATGTTTTTATGCAGACAACATTAGGATTTCATTATTATATGCAACCGACATTATGATCTAATGTTTACATACAACCGTTATTATAACGTCATTTTTATATGTCCCTAATATTACCACGTTTATATTTAATGAACTTTGTGATTTAATGTTTTTATGCAAACATTATGACGTGATGTTTATATGCAACCAATATAACGACGTCATTTTTATACCACGAACATTTACACGTTTATAGGCTATTTAATTCATTTTTATTTAATGTTGATATGCAACCAACATTATGGTTCCATGTTTATATTTCTCCAATATTATGACGTCATTTTAATATGTCACAAGTTTATGTCTTAAGATCACATTTACATGCAATGATCATGGTAATGTTTATTTGCAACCAAAATTACGATTTCATGTTTCTATGCAACCAATATGGTGACGTCACGTTTATATCAAGTAGTCTCATATTAAGGTCATATATCGCCATAACATAACCATACTTTTTTGTGGTTGCTCGTTCTATATGATGTTGCAATCGCTGTTTTTAGATTTCGTACCTTACATCTCCCTAGTTCTGTGAGTATTTCCTCTTTAGTTTGGGTTATAGTTCTGAAACCGAGTCGTGGGCGAGACTGGGGAGTTCCACGGCTGAGGCGGAAGTGGGGTTTCTCTTCCTACTTCAGAAGCAAATTGCGTATTTATTCCCTGAATATTGTGCTTACTTGATTAAATGCTCTGTCTAAGAGGCGTTTAATACCTGTCGAGAAGAACTGAGTCTAGAGGAACCGGGTGTATGTCTTCGGTGGAGGAGGCCTACTGCAAGAAAAGGGGTTTGCTAAGCACCTTAGCGATACGTTGTGCTGGAGAAAACGCTCTCTTCTCCTAGGCAGGGAGAGTTTAAGCGGTCCAACTATCCTGCAGCCCACGGGCATTGTGAAATACGTTACTCCAGCTTTATTTGCTTTATTAGTTTTATTTATTTTTTTCTAATTACAACAGCTGTTTGTTGTTATGCTACCCCAGTAGAGCAACTTAAATGAGTGTTGTGTATTGCTCAAGTTATAACAAGTGGAAAATCATCTCGAAATCTCTAGTTCACTAGCAACACACATCAGATGTTGCAGCGTTACGTTTCTACTTTATGGTAGATCCTAGATGTTTCGTTTAAACGCAGAAAAGTTTCAAATTTTATTCAACACTATAATTTCAGAGCAAACAAATCGTCACCGGGGTGACTCTTGCGGCCACGTTCATTTGTATTACACGAAAGCCAGTTTGTTTTCAGAAATAATTAGTTCCGCCTAAGAACGGCGTTCCTTTAAAAGTTCGAATCGTTCCGACTTTCCATTCCTCCATTGTCTGATGTTAACGAACGCGACATGCATAAGAAACCGCGTGGAAGCATCCTCTATTGAAGTCTCCATTCACAGTCGGACGTTGACAAATCCAAAGAGAAAGCAGCAGCCAGACCACAAACAGACGCATCAACATTTACTCTAATATGAGCACGTGAGTGCCACAGTTTTAATGTATAATACTGGTAGACCTTTAGTTGGCGCTAATATTCAAGTTTTGGCTTCGAACCCAGCTTGGTTGTTCAAGAACTTTTTTTATATTTTCTGTTCGTCGAATTACAGTTCAGTATATAAATAAAGATAAGGTTTTTTGAAAACATCACACGCATATTAGGTATAAAAATAATAACAACACAAATATAAAAGATGTAGATTCATAGAGTTAAACTGAAACACTTGCGGAAATCTATAAAGTATAAAAGCAAAAAAGAAGCTCTAATTTCAAGGACTAATACTGTAGGAACGGTTTACCTTTCGGTTCTTACTTGAGTAAGATTCGTTCAGTTTCTCGTAAGGGTAAACTTTATATACTGTAATCATTTATCCAGAAGGAAGGTGAATTAATGTACGCAGCTATTTTATGTATTTTAATGTACGCAGCTATTTTATGTGGCTTATTCTAAGATACATATTTTATGTAAGTTATATTATCTACGCCCCCTACTATAGTTTATATATCCCAATGTAAGCAGCTAATATATACTGAATAAGATTTGTTTCCTAGAAAAACTATAACGAAAACAATCTTGTATCAGTTCCATTCATTACCGATGTTGCAATGACAATTATACCAGGTGATGTAGAAAGCCCTCTGGATAGAACACTGTTATACCATACTATAATATGCATGTGTTACAATACAGATACAAAATACCCGATCAGTTAGGTTAGGTCAGTTTATAAAAAAAAAATAAATAGTTCAGTAGCGAGGGCTAGTTAGTGATGCATAAAGTAAAAGATCACCTCCACCTTATGTGCAATGATGCAATTACATACACCAAAGTGGAGAGTACTTTTCAATCGGTTAACTTTCATTAGGGAACTTTTTTTTGGTTTTTTTAACAACCAAAATTATATTATATTTAAAAAGTACTTGACTAAGAGAATACGTACTTGCTTACTTGCTGACGAGTTTAAAAACATTCGTTCCTCTTACGAAGCTAACTCTCTACTGGCGGCATCGTGTTGGGTACAAAGCCTGTAACGGGATGGATTTATGACTGTGGAATGGAGTGGTTTATTTTGGCTGTATGTCATGTAATGGAAAAGGCTGTTGACTTCAAAATGTGTGTGATCATTTAACATGTTTTCTCTGTTGCGTAGTGTTTGTATATCTCGTAATTTTCTAAGGTTGTTAGTTTTTTTACTTTGTTTTAATATGTAGAGAACATTTAAATTAGTATGTATGTCCGTGTGTATGTCCGTGTGTGTGTGTGTGTGTGTGTGTTGCGTGTTTTTAGGTGTTTTGCGTAGCTGGATTTTGTTTTATTTCTTTGGGGTATGTGTTCTTCGAAGCATGTATAGAATGACCTGCCGATTTGGCCGATGTAATAGCTGGGACAATCATTACATGTTAATTTGTAAATACCTGATAGTTTGTATTTGTTGTTTGTTTTTGAAAAGGTTGTATGTGCAGTCTGACTATTCCACAGTCATAAATCCATCCCGTTACAGGCTTTGTACCTAACACGATGCCGCCAGTAGAGGGTTAGCTTCGTAAAAGGCGTTTGAAACGCGTAAGCAAATATGCAATTACGTATTTACTAAGTTAAGTACTTTTTAAATATAGGTTAATCAGTGAATTCAAGATGATTACATCAAGCAACTTCAAAATTATATTGCAATTTAGTTTAGCACAGTGATCTGCTTTACAAAAAACATTATTAAAAAGGTTAATTTTGCCTTATTCAAGTTTTTTAATTTTTTTATAGCCTCAAATTTTAATATTTTCTCCGTGTTCCTGAGAAGTTACTACATCGTCAGGTATTCTTGTTTGAAATGAAGCACAAAACAAAATAAATAACAAAGAAATGTATCGAAATGAATAAAATAAGTAGAAAACAAAATTGAAATATTTATCTAAAAAATACATGTGACTAAACCTTCTTGATCAAGATTGTTTTGCAACATGTTGGGATGGTTTTGGCACCTTATCGAAACACGCGCTTGCACTGAACCCACGAAAAAGCAAAAAACCGGTCGAAATTTTCACTTCAAACAAGCACCAATAACAATAAAGCTTATGACACCGCATTCTTGCAACCGACCATTTGGTGGCAATTTGTATTAAAAGGAAGAAGCGACGACCAAAGAAATTAGCTTCGAGAACCGTGCTTCGGGTCTTTTTTTTTATCAAATAAACCATTATGAAAATTATCAAATTGTAGTTACAGAAAAAAAAGGAATGCACCGTGAGGAATTACGAGTAATTTGTCGTCGGCCGACAGCGTGTCCAATGCGCGTGATCCTCGCATCACGCGTTCGTTCGCTCCTTTCGCCGCGTCTGCAGGTGCAAGAAATAGCCACACAGCTCCTCAGCGACGCGACGGTGCGGGGAGTTTCTAATATAAAGGAAGACCTCGTGAAGATACGAACTCTAGCTACTTGGGCATTGTTTCATGGGCCGTGTAATGCGTTTATATGTAGAAGTATTATTTTATGTTTGGTAAACAAATCTATATTTAGTTCACCGTGACAGACGTTTACGTTTTACAACGAAAAATGTATCATGCTAGGAAAAGAGCGTGACGGGTAGTCATGGGCTGCGGATGGGTGGTGGCGTAGCATAGATGTTTAGTAGTAGTGCGGCGCAGATGAGTAGTTATTGGATGCGGATGGGTCGTCACGTGGATGCGTAGTGGAAAAACGTGGATGAGTAATTGTAGAACTCACATGTGTGGTAACATAGTGCGGATAAAGTAGCATGTATAAAGGTAACGTAGCGCAGATAAAGGTAACGTAGCCTGGGTAAAGGTAACGTAGCCCGGATAAAGGTAACATAGCGCGTATAAAGGTAACGTAGCTCGGATAAAGGTAATGCAGCACGGATAAAGGTAACATAGCGAAGATAAAGGTAACGTAGCGCGTATAAAGGTAATGTAGCCTGGGTAAAGGTATCGTAGCCCGGATAAAGGTAACATAGCGCGTATAAAGGTAACGTAGCGCGGTTAAAGGTAACGTAGCGCGAATAAAGGTAACGTAGCTCGGATAAAGGTAATGTAGCACGGATAAAGGTAATGCAGCACGGATAAAGGTAACATAGCGAAGATAAAGGTAACGTAGCACGGATAAAGGTAATGTAGCCTGGGTAAAGGTAACGTAGCCCGAATAAAGGTAACATAGTGCGTATAAAGGTAACGTAGGGCGGTTAAAGGTAACGTAGCGCGAATAAAGGTAACGTAGCTCGGATAAAGGTAATGTAGCACGGATAAAGGTAACGTAGCGAAGATAAAGGTAACGTAGCGCGTATAAAGGTAACGTAGCGCGGATAAAGGTAATGTAGCCTGGGTAAAGGTAACGTAGCGCGTATTAAGGTAACGTAGCGCGGATGAAGTACACGTAGCGCTACGTTACCTTAATCGAATAACTTGTTTTTACGCTACAGAGGTCAATAGAGAACTAATTTTATAAAGGAAAAACAAGTAGTATAAACAAAAAATATATAAAGTCAATTCCCACTTAGGTTAACAAAGAAAAATTTCATTTTATCTACATTTTATTAAATAATTACAATTAATATAAATAAAGTAACTTGAACTTTGCGTTAAAACAGCTGTTCTACCACATAACCTATAATATAAAATCAGCTGTTTTATGATATAATATTTTGTCTTTTATTTTATGATGAAGGGGAAGAAATAACTATATTGCATACTTACCCCTTTTGTTCCAAGTTTGTCTCCCATAAAACTAAAATTAATTCATTGTTGATTATAATTAATGAATTGTTATATGAAAAACTGTACGAGCCTCAAGTCTTATACACTACAAGTTTTAAAGAATGTATTTGAACTTGAGTGGATAAATAAATATATTTTATTAACTTTTTTGGTGAAAAATCAAATGTGATTAACGATTAAAAATTTGTACAAGATATTTGTAAGGAGAGTGTGAAGTAATTAAAGGAATTGAAAAACTCATTGTTCGCTGCATTCGTTGTGACGTTTGATAAAACTGTCCAGCCCATTGCTTAAATTGACGCCACTGCAGTAAGAACTTTCTAGCCAGCCTGTAGTTGAGTAGCTGCGATGTCCTATATTAGCTCCAGCGCTATAGAAAACGTCGGGGGTCAAGACGACATTAAGGCCAATCTAGACTGAATGGGCGCTTGGCTTGCGTCAAGGCCTTTCTGAAAGCGCACTTGTCCAGTGTTGGGAGGGATATCTTACCCTTATCTACCGCTCGCGTTAAACTATACATAATTCTAATAAACCTTTTTCTTCATTTGTGTATAAATTTTCTAAGAAAAATTTATGTTTGCCATTTAAAGGTATTTTTGAAGTAAAATTTTCTATATAGCGACGCCTACAAAATGTATTTGATGGACATCAACATACGATTTCGCGTCACTATAATTTCCGTCACGTTACGCTATGAGTTACATTAAAGTGAATTACTCGTAAATGATAACATGATTTCATGCAAAAGCTGATTTTGTGCTGTAGGTTATGTTGTAGAATAGCTGTTTTACACGTAGGTTATGTTACATTGTTTATTAGACATTTTAAGGGAAAGGGTTCAACGCAATAAAAAACAGTAAAAATTTGATGTTTTAAACTTCCTTTTTTAAGTGTGTTTTTTTAGTAGGCCTTCACTACAAAATGTCTTGCAGAGAGTTTCAAGAAGTTCACAGTATCAGGGTCACAATTTTCAATATTTCTTTATGTTCATATACTTCTTTTTTTTCTTTAATTTTTAATATCTTTTATTACACAATCATAATATAAAACTTTACATTTTATGAATTTAGAATTATTTCTCTACAAAATATATATTTTGAATTTTCATTTAGAAAAAAATATGTAATGTTAAAGACATAATATTTTCAATTGTCCACTACTAGAAATCTCTAATCATATGATCTTCCCAATATAAAGTATAGAAGTCCTTGATCTTGAAATTTTGAAAGAACATAAGTTTAATAATTCATTTTTATTTAAGTTTTATAGATAATTATTGAATAAATGATAAACCGGTTGAATATCGAGTTAAAAGTTTATTTAGTGCGACGTTTCCCCAACTAGTTTGTATACCCTTATCAAGCCTGTAGTCTTTAAATTTATACTTTAAATGGGTAATGTGAGAAGGCAAAACGTCAAGCCCTCTACACATTACCAAGAACTTCCTTTGAGCAATAGCTTTGCTAGCTCTTCATCCCACACTACTATATGAGTCGTGGTAGTTTTGACTTTGATGTTTACCTCCTCCCATTTCTCATTTGAAGTTTAAAGGAAGAACTTTATTTTTCATAGCACTACAGTGTTGATTAGTTGTTAAATTTATCAACAAAGTGATTTAACATTGTGTTACTGGGTTACAAACTAGTTGTCAAATCGTTACACCAAATAAACAAACTTTACAATCAACTTCAACCTGCTTATCATTTATTCAATAATTTTTATAAACTACTATTAAAATAATAGTATTTCAAAACTTTCATATTATATTGTAATTTATATTCTTGTTAGGTTGTACATTTGAAGTTATTCGACCAAGAATTATTTATTATTTCTCTTTGCAAAAATAACTGCCCACTTGCTAATATTTCTCACCAGACACGTTTCGCACCTTCAATGTATTCTTCAATGTCGCAATTAAAGATTGTCGCAAGGCAGCAACATTGTCTAAAAAATTTTACTTCGGTGTAAAAAAATTACTAATGCAAATTTTATTTACGTAGTTTCCAAATTAGAAATTTTCTAAAATTAATTGTTGGCGATTTACAAATAATACGAATAAAATTTAAGAATGTATATTTATATAAATTATACAATCATATTATTTATTTAATATTTCTACATAAGAGTATCAAGATGTATGTAGGTTACGGTGGGAGAGAAATTCTACTGTATTGTTTCAAATTATATTTGATGTTAGCTATATTAGGGAAAATATGTCTTTTAAACATATTGGGGAAATTTCAACCCCTAATTATATGAAAGAACCGTTCAGTTAGTCGTAATGGAGACAAGGGCAACGTTATATACACCAGAATGCCTTCTCTAAACCAGGTCGAGAAATACTAAAGGTTTTAGGAAAGCCTAACCAAGATTTTGGCCCGATCAAAAAAGTTTACAGAAAACGCCATAAATACGATGTAGAAAATAGCAGAGAAAATTGACAGGAATAAGGGGAGGAATTGGCTGATCAGTAGCTAAATAAACAAATCATTTAGATGATATTTCAAAAACTAATAGTAGTTCACGGGAACTAGTAAAAAGCCTGTCTTAACCGACGCTAACTTATTCTAACAATGTACGAAACACAAAACAAACATTAGCCTTTGCAAAGAGGTAAATGTTTACAACGAGAATGGAAGCAATAAAAGCTGGTCGGATTCTAACGGAAGATATTTTTTGTAAAACTAAAATCCTAAAACCTGTTGGAACAGTTTAAATTACGTGATTCACAGATAACCGCGATCTACCGAAGTTGCGTGTTTAAAATCTGAACGTTGCACCGTTGTTAACGTCAATGAATGAAGTGGCCCCACTCCTACAGCCACTTATTGTAAGAGGGTCCTTTAATAGGCCATAAATGTAAAGCTATCACATCATCTTTAATACGCGCAGCTTAACCAGTCAATCTGAACGACTCGTAAATTGTAATGACAGTGCTAAAGTTAGCGCTGTATCTGAGCTTCCATTATTCGATTGTTGTACCTCATAACGGCTTGTTTGCGTTTCCGCGCGTAACCTAAGCTCGGCGCGAGCGAATCTTTTAAGATCCAATCTGTGAGCAGCAGAGACAAAGAAACATGAAATCACAGTTTTAAAATATACATATTTTCCGTTATTTGACTACTGTTACGTAAAATTTAACGACAGCCCCGAAAAAAGTATTTTTTCTTCAACTTAGTTAGGGAATCTTCAGATTGATATAAAAAACATTTAGAGATGGTTTTAAACGACGATCTCAGAATGTAAGTAGTAAGAGGTCACATTTAAAGATAAGTTGTAATTTGGTTAGGTTAGGTTGTATATTTGTTTACAAAACATTTGGCAACCTGTTAGGACTAAATATTAGTGACATAACTACACTATATGCAGTTCTCTTGGATCAATTTCAAAAATTATTAACACACTGTCATTTCACATCAATAATTTTTTGAGTCCAGGATTGGCCGCGGATATTGCAAAGATATTTTTCAACAAAACGTTAATAACCCTCGATAAATTCGTATTATAATGTTATAATATATATACATACATACATACATACATACATATATATATATATATATATAGTAATAATAGTACATTATTTACAACCCTAGGATGATTTTTAAGGGGAATGCCATTTGGCAAAAGGTATAAGCTACCGAATCAAAAACTGTGTAGTTGTGAGTATCTACCAACAAAAAAACTCCGTTTTAATGGAGTCCGTTATAATGAGGTTAAACTTAATTTCTCGTTATAATGAGGTTGTAATAATCTTATACAATAAATCTTCACTATTTCGTTTTATTTCATCTTTTATTTCTGTATTTCTTGTTTATAAAGTGATTTTTGGCATTTCCCGACTTTTCTAGTGTCTTTAGAGTTCCTTTTATATAATATGATGTATAAATGTTTTCATATAAACACCCATGTCGTTATCTAACGCTTCAAAACAACATTGTTAATGGAATATTGTGAAGCCTATCAAACCGCTTTTTGTAAGCGTTAAAAACACAATGTTTTTCGATTCATTTGTGTTAATTCCTGTCTTAAGGTTAGTCTTAAAATGTTTTCTTCCGTATTACATCTATTAATATCTGTAACCACATAGAGTGCTTGCTGTTTCAGCTCGTGCCGCTCTTTAATCTGATTTGAAACATTCCTCTTACCTTAATCTGGTAAGGACATACACTTCTAGATCTGTACTAAAAGTATTATAAGGGACTTACATGTAGATTTTATTAATAGTCATGGTGAACGATGAAATTTACAAGTTTTTACAGTCTACTACTGGTAACTTTGCCATGGAAAGGTATATTCAATGATGGGAAGAATTTAGTAACGCTACTAGCTAGTAGTGTATCCTACAACGTCCTTGTTACTACAGTAACATAATAATACTGTTGAGCGTTACCTTGGGAAATATATTTTAGTGGTTTACTAGTAACGACCGTTCTTTTGTCCGTTTCACGCCACTCCTACCAGAGGCAAAGTGAACAGCGGACGCAATACTTTATTTTCATTCCAAATATTTTAGTAGAAATTCATTACGTTTGCGTGCATAAAACAAGCTGGAGGACTACAAGGAAAATGTTTTATAATGAAATTTCTTGTATACATTTCGTACATTTGACTTGGATCCAGTTGCTATACACATGACACTGTTAGATATCCGATCATTAAAATAGAATTTGTAAAACACTACATTGAAGTAATTTTTGTGATGAAATTTATCCATGTTAATATTTATATTTAGGGGAAGGGTTTTTATAGTTTCGTTGATTTATATTCAACCCTTATTAACCCACCCTACAAAACACTTGTCATCCGAACAGCAATTCCTGCTGGCATGAGTACGTAATCAGGCGACACTCTCAGTATACCCGCGAAGGGAAAACCCATTCGGGGACGGAAACATAAGACGCCTTCCTTGAATCCGTAGCATATTGTAATAATCAAAGATATCTTGTGAACTACCCTCTCTCAATTTCCATAAACAATAGCATCACAAATTGACTGGGTCGCAAAGGCAACACGGGCGGGAGGGGTTGTTCTGTAAGGGTGAATATTAATTGAGCCTGTCTTAACCCGTGTCGAGGCGCGAGATAACCTCCATCGCCAGCTGTTGCTTCAAGAAGATTAAGAAAATTGGAGAAAACAAAGAGTTTTTTCTCCGGGGCAAGAAAAGATTGAGTGATAACATCGGGAATAATAATAAAAGCGAGGGTGAGAGAAATTAGCATGAACAGTGGAAAAGTAAAAATGAATCATTGTGAGAGTTTTAAGGGTGTTGAGATTAGGGGAAGAGTGAAAGTGGTTAGGGGCAGTAAGATGAGCTAGGTTAAAATATTATCATCCCGCTATCTTTTAGTGTACTTACTTAATTTCTGTTTTATACATATTTTAATTGATAATAAACTCTGGAAACTGCCATAATTCTGCTCTTTTTTTCTGCTTTTTTTATAAGATTCTTTTTTCAGTTTTTTGTGTCGGCTTTTATTCAAAGTTTGGTGTGTATTGTAAATTGTTGTGTATATTTTTTGTTGTATATTTATATAAATTGTATATTTTTAATGATTTCCAATAATTATGCATTAACTTTCTAAAATTGTGTTAAACCTTCAGAATAATTTTGTACCCTACGTCTCTACACTTATTCGTGTACTGAGGATATGTTCGTGTTCACCTGGGCTCGCTCTCCATTACCACTATACTCCTAATAAAGTACCTATTTTATTGGGCTTCTTCAATTCAAAGAATAAATTCATACAGTAAGAAAACTCATCTTATTTTCTGATTCACCAAAATTCTATAAAATAGTTTATTGTGAAAATATTTTCTAAAAATTGTTCAATAGCAAGTATTAAAAAAAATTACTGTCTATTCACGGGTTAATATACAATATCAAGAGCACAGTGGTACAATATATTACTATGAAAATATTGGAAAGAACTACAACACCACAAAAATAATCATAAATAAATAAAAACAAGTTACTTAAGATTAAACCCTTATGTACATTTCGATGACCATGCCATCATCAGCAGAGGGTCTTGTTACAAAATTACAATCTAGCAAACAAGAAGATACAAACTAGAGTGTTTTTTTGTAATTTCTTTCCTTTGTAAAGGAATTTTAACAAAACTTTTTAACATGATGATTACGGAAGATTATGAGCATAGCGTGGCTCACTGGTTTCGAAAGGTACTGCGGGAATCACTATGTGAGAAACTGCATGAAATGTGGAGGCCTAAATTAAACAGATGGCATCAATGTTACAACGAAAAGTTCAAATTTAAAAATAGTCCAGAAGTTAAGGACTTACAATAAAGTGCAGGAGAAAGTATATGTATATATAATGTGGCTATATCCCAAGGTAGCATAACCTATCGTTGGCTCTATTTTGTTTTTCTAAACAAGTAATAAAAAAAAAGTTCCATTCCTACTTAGGTCAATAAAAAAAATTTCAATTTTAGTCCCTTTTTATTAAATAATTACAATTAATGTAAATAAAATAACATAACCGACGCGTTATATTACCTGTTCTACCACATAACCTAATATAACATTAAATCAGTTCATTTATTATTAGAACGGTAGTGGACACTAATTAGATGGAAAACAGTCTATTAGTAGAAAGTAGTAACAATAATTAGAAAGATAACGGACAATTAGAGAGAAAACAACGGACTATTGGTTGAAAAATAATGACAATTATTAGAAAGATAACGGGCAATTAGAGGGAAAACAACGGACTATTGGTTGAAAGATAATAACAATTATTAAAAAGATAATGCACAATTATTAGAAAGATAACGGGTAATTAGAAGGAAAACAACGGACTATTGGTTGAAAGATAATAACAATTATTAGAAAGATAATGCACAATTATTAGAAAGATAACGGGTAATTAGAAGGAAAACAACGGACTATTGGTTGAAAGATAATGACAATTATTAGAAAGATAATGACAATTATTAGAAAGATAACGGGCAATTAGAGGGAAAACAACGGACTATTGGTTGAAAGATAATAACAATTATTAGATAGATAATGCACAATTATTAGAAAGATAACGGGCATTTAGAGGGAAAACAACGGACTATTGGTTGAAAGATAATGGCAATTATTAGAAAGATAACGGGCAATTAGAGGAAAGAGAACGGACTATTGGTTGTAAGATAATGAAAATTTCTAGAAAGATAATGCACAATTATTAAAGAGTAAATTGTTTACTTGTAGAAAGTAGTAACAATAATTAGAAAGATAACGGACAAATAGAGGGAAAACAACAGACTATTGGTTGAAAAATAATGACGACTACTAGAAATATAATGCACAATTATTAAAGAGAAAATGGTCCATTAGTAGAAAGATGATAACAATTATTAGAAATATAACGGGCAAGCAGAGGAAAGAGAACGGACTATTGGTTGTAAGATAATGACAATTACTAGTATGAGAACAGCACAATTACCGATAGGGGGCAATTATTAGAAAGATATTTTTTTACGTACAACCATTTTGTGCATTATGTGATTGGAAATTATTACAATTTTATTATTGACTTATTTAGAGTGCGAGTAATTTTTATTACAAAATTACTTATCATTGTCACAAATACTCATCGTTCGATTGTGGTTTTAATCCCTAATAGTGTCCCTACCCCGCTCAAAACACATTCACAAACGAAATACGCCCCGCGTAACTCATCCGAACACCGGCGTTTTACAGCACAATCGTGCGCCGGGAACATAAATCGATTAAACTACATTTTGTGTAGATTTGTTAGCTGTTGGTCGATCCACTCCGAGGACCCGTGTTTTTAGGATTTATGCGCGCGGGGCTCGCAGCGTGGGGCTGGCCGTGAACCCGGCTTTTCGACACAACACCTCTGACAATGTTTTAATAAACCCCGGCCGAGGCCTGGCTAGTTCCGTACTCCGATAACGGCGTTGGCGACTCTGGCAGGAACAAGACCTGTTAGTTTGTACATCGTTATTTAAATGCTTGTCGGCGGCCGGTTTTGGGGTAAGGTAAGGTTTGGCGGCCGGCACGGCGAGTCTGTTACAGAACGGCGCATCGTGGGGTTTCATTTCGTTAATCCATTGACAGGTTCTGCTACTAGCATTATTTCGTAGCATAAGTGTAATTTTTTTGTAATGAAAATACAGTAAAATCTAACTACGTATAGAAGAGAGAGAAAGAGAGAGAGAGAGAGAGAGAGAGAGAGAGAGAGAGAGAGAGAGTCCAATATGTGGTAATCTGGAATAGTTTTGCTTTTCGATAAAATGTTGAAATTAAAGACACATCTCTGTAACTGTTTTAATGACATCTTTAGTTTGCAGCAACAATATTTTGAATAATTCTTCAATTTTACGATTATTCAAAAGAATCATAACATATTACTTGTGATCATGGATGAGCAGCGGCACCTGGCAATTATGATCAAAAGTAAAAATCATTACAAATTTAGTTAGGCCTATATCTATAGCCTATTATTTTATTTTATGAATCGTATATTATAATATTCATACCAATTTTATACTTTAGATATTACTGTAAAATTTTATATAAAGAAGTAATGTAAAAAAAAAATATTAAGTAAATTGCTACTGAGGTCAAGAAAGAACAATTTTATCATTGTTTCTTTATTTTCAGTAAGTTTTTTTATTTTATTTGTTTCATTTAAGGTTGTACAATGGAGGCTTCGACGACAACCAGAGGGGGGGGGGGAGGACATTCATTGTACAATGGAAGCTTCGACGACAACCAGGAGCATTCATTTAATAACATCAATTATCATCTACTATAGGTTAAAAAAAATGTATTTGAACTCTTTTGGATGAATAAAAACGAATTTTATAAACGATTGAAAATTTGTACAAGATATATATCAGGAGAGTGTGGACTAATAGAAGGAATTGAAAACAAAACCAAGAGTTTAACACCCGCACTCCAAATGTTTCAAGAAATACAACTCCTATCTGAAATAATATTAATATTATTAATTTTAATTTATCATTCAGTATACTCTCTTCATTGTAATTTCTAAATCCTGCGAAACCTCCACCCGTTTATTTCTGTATTATTCTCTTTCCTCAACACTTTATTCATTTATGCTTTTCATTCCTTTTTTTCATTCTCAGCTTTCCGTAAGTGATTGTAAACATTCTTCAACGGATATTTCTTCTTTAAATATATTTTCCAATTACTTTTCTCCACTTCTCGCGTTTCCACTCGCATATCGGAGTTGTTTCCTTCTTTAAATTCGTTAGTTCGTTGCAGCATGTTTGCTTTAGAAAATATTGCAACCTTTCAAGTTATTCATTTCCAATCCTTGTTTTATTTTCACATAATCTGATACAGCATCAAATTACTCCAGATGTTTTGTGCTTTTCAATATCTTTACCCCTTATTGTTACACTTAATTCGTCAGCCTTCGTCAGTCTTTCTCTTTTAAAATTTTTTCCTTCACTCCCTACTCTTCTTAATCGAACCAACTCCATACAAATATCCCCACATTGGCGTATCCTCTCCCTGGAGAATATATAACAGTTTCTCCATGATTATTGTTTGAATTGCTTTTAATTTGTTAATATATCAAAATTCTTTTTCACTACCTTCAGTCAGTTGACATTCTTCTTATTGGCTATATATCTTGTTCATATTTTCAATCGTTAATAAAATGTACCAACTTATTCATCTACTCAAGTTCAAATATATATTTTTTTAAACTTCTAGATGACACTTGATCTAAATAACTTTTTTTAATACTGATTAACAAATTAAATTTATCAATTAATTATAGTTTTGTATGGGAGGAAAACGTTTTGCAAAAGGGGCAAAGAATGCATGCAATATAGTTATTTCTTCCCATTTGACTTAAAATGAGTGATAACAAATGATTTAATAAAACAGCTGATTTTATGTTGGAAGGTTATAACGTATAAGGCTGGTGTAATGCATAGGTTATGTTATTTTCTCTCTCTCTCTCTCTCTCTCTCTCTCTCTCTCTCTCTATATATATATATATATATATATATATATATATATATAAATGCTGATACGTAATCCTTCACAGATAGAAAAATATGATGAGTAGTTATTATCTGGAGTACATCTGTTCATTCTGAAGTGCATAAAACCGCAGATCCTAGGATACATTTTTTCTTTGTTGATTCAAGTAGGAGTTGACTTTAAAATTGTATGGTTTATGTTACTTTTTGTTGCTACGTCTATTAAATATTGTTTTTTTTATTCTTGTCGGATTTTTAACGTTTTGATTACAAAATAAAGGAAAATAGGTATATTATTTGTAATAAATCTGAAAGTGTAATATTCATTTGCGTTTAAACATTTCGTTTACGTTAGAAGACGACTATTGCTCAAAATAAATAAAAATAATAATATCTTAAATGTAATTACGTGGGGCCCCTCATCGCACATAGATCGCGTAGTGTTTCAAGGTATCTCTCTATTCCAAGATAAACGATTGACTTTAGGTAATGAATTGTTTAAAGTCTGTACGTGAACTGTATGCCAGACTCAGCGAGCATCATAAACACACCAAGTGAATCGCTAAAAGAAACTAATGGCAATCGATAGCAAAGGCTTAACGAATCGCAAAGAATGCAATTTTAAATTGGTTTGTTACAGGCAGCTTCCGAGCGCAGGCGCACTGCAACGGACGCAAAAATGCAGTCCCCCGAGCGATCCGTTTTTTCCCCGCGTCCGAACCGTTTCAAAGAATCCGTCGATATCTATTGTCAGCTTGTTTTTGTTTTGTCTACTTAAACAATATTCCAACAAGAACAATTTGAAATCGAAAAATTCTCCGTTCCTAAAATGGATCGGCACGCTGTTTCAGCATTTTTCTCTAAACATATTATAAAACGTGGAACATGTCATAAAATATATCATTGCGGGAGACGAGCGGGCCTCTGGGGCAGTTGTCCTTGGCCCATTGTTTTGCTTGTACATGTCGACATCAATCCATCCGGCCGATGCATTATGCGCCTGCGCAGGTCGACAAAGGCCGGACAAACTCCCAGATTATCATCTTGAGACAATTACAGAACTGCCTAGGCCGCTGCAGTTTTAAAACAATGACATCAAGCGAAGCGGATCGATAGGTATCGTATCGAACGCTTTCCACCTCTGTATTAGGACACGAGTGGACAATCGACCAGATCGCGATCTTGTGAAATAGACGCCGGCACTAGTAGAACTAGACTCGCCTGAAATTTTAGCGGGATTTGTACGGCGGTCACGATACGTACCGTCCCGGAGCTGATTTATTTCCGTTTCGCCGGTTACGTATTGGTCTTGTCACTCTGAAATCTGTTTTATGCCGACAATATCAATTCTGCAAGTATGATTTCAGATTTCTCAGCTCTTACAAACACTTCGTACTATTTAGTACATGTCCAAGATAGCCCTCCGAAATAGAAAAAAACAACCTCATCAAAAAACAGGTATTTCTTCTGAAGGACTCATATATACAGTCTCCTACTGATTATTGATATGACTAGAGATGATAAATTCATGAACTAGTTCCTGAAAAAGAACTATAAAGAGCGATTTTGGTTTTGGTGAATTATAGTTCTATTCAAATACCGAGGAACTATAGTGTATCGTGTTCTTTAAGTTCATTTCCTCCTCTTTCACGTCATAGTTCCACTCTCCTTTCACTTTGTCTTTCCACTCCACTTGTCCTTTCCTTTGATTCTTATTATTCCAGCTACAATTCGGAGTTCCGACTTTCCGTGTGTCTAACTAAGACTTTTGTATTTATGTTTAATGGCAATTTATTATTATCTTGTCCTAGCTCATTTGACATCACAGTCCTTCCTCTATTTCCATAGTTTAATACCTTAGTTCAGTTCATTTTCACTCTTCTCCACAGTTACATAAATGAACTATCTAGTTCATTTGAAGTATTTCATTGGAAAGAACTATCTAAAAAAGAACGGTTCCGTAAAAGCAACTACTTTGCCCGCCTTCACTAATGACAGACTACACGAAAACTGACACGCCTGTAGATTTTTTCCTCAGATAAATTTCGTGGTGTGTTTTAATTTGTGAGCAGTTTTAATATCAAGGAAATAATGATTGTGAAACAGAATTTCAAGAAAAAAGAATAAGGACCCTTTCGTAAATTAAAGGTAGGATATCTAAATTCTCTGATGCTAGGCGATGAGAAAAGGGACATGGTACACATGTAGGGTCCCTTTCCCCTAACTCGACCTTTTATCGGAAGCATAGGTAAGTGTCTATTCAAGGTGTGGGAAAAGGATAACTAAAGACTAGGGACGACACAATAACTGGCCTTTGTACTAGGGAATAGTGCTGCCTAGCACGGGCAGTTGGCTAACCACAAATATAGAAGTATCTACCCGTCACATCACTTGGTAAGCAACCTTGACCTAGCCCAAGATCAATATGACTTCCTTCAGACCTACATAATTTCACTTTTTAATGAGTATGTAATTCTAACGACAGACGGCTGAGTGGAGGACTTCCTTGTCCTGAGTTTGATTCCTTGCTGTACTAAAGAATTTCTGTGTGTTTTTGCAATCCCCAGGTTGTCTTATCCTGTGAAAATTTCAATCTAGGGTTACGCTTATAGTAACAAGGGCGGTTGAATGGTAGAGCTACCTTCCTTGATAAGGTTTCGTATGTTACAAAGTAAGGATGCTCTACCCTGTCTCCCCCAAGCGATGGTAATGATACACCATAAAATATCTAAAACTGAGTCAATAACCAATAAATATCTAAGTCATTATTACTATCTAAAACCATTAATAAGAGTAAAATTTAAAATATTAAAATTTGTTTGTGAATCACCCTATTTTAAATCATAGGCCGGTTGATCCGGGGCCGGTTAATCTGAGGTCGTTTGACCTGATACAGGTTAGGAGGGGTTGTACTGTACTTTATACACTGGATCTTACAAGGCTAATCTTGAATGTATGGGCCGGTTTATTTTTCCAGCTTTAAGGGTATATACAAGTTGTCATAAACAGTTGTCAAAGTAGTTTTATTTGAATCCATCTTACTTTAATAACGTCTTCTTTTTCCACACACAAAAGTTTTGTATTTTTATTTTGGTTTTTCATTTCGGACGGTTCAGGAAAATCACTTCTGAATTCCATCATTGTTTCAGTGTCAGTATTGATCAGTCCTTAATTAGAATTTCGATCGATACGGTCTGGTGATTTGTTAAGTCGAAGATTATTCCGCCTGGCAAACGTAACACCATGCATATGCTTAATTTGATTCAAGCTATCACTGATGTTATAAAAATGGTAATTATTAAGAAATTATATGCCTTGTAGGTTCTGTATTGACATCTAACTTTATTAGTTTCACCCTCTAAAAAAGGGGTACATTAATTTAAAGACAGGCTTGATTTTTGTTTATCTGAGAAATGACGCAATAAAACCCGTTTTTTACGATATCTTAATTACCCGAGAACGTTTTTCCACAGTTTTATATCTTGCAACGAAATAACGTTCGATATTAAAAGCGCAATAAGTCGAGAAGTCGGCACGTAGGGCGCGATCTGTAGTGTCACGTCTTCACAGGCTCGGGATTAAGTCTTCGTGGGGGAAAGGATTGGGGAGGCGGGGGCTGATACCGGGGGTGTCTTTAATTATAACGACCTTGTGTTGATTTATTTAGTCCGGTTATGAGCACTCGTAAACTACACATGCCGTCTGGGAACAAATTAAAAACAAAGTCCAAAACATCAATAACACTGTTATGGTCATTTCGCCGTGTCGTGTCGTAGTATGCAATTATACCGGAGAGCGGTCTCACTTTGATGGAAATTCGATGGCAATTTATCGCGCGTCCGATGCCGTCCCGTCTTTGTCTGCGGCGCACAAACTGAATGCGATTACCTGAAACCACGGCCCCAACAATGCGTGTTTAACATGGCTTCTTACAATATGGTTTACTTGACGATTTTCATATAACTACGCCGGGCCGACCATTGTCCGCATGGAAATGATATGGCGATATCATAAACGCTGGCCTTCGAGCCCGAGTGACAAACATGGGTGGAAGGTCTCTAATGGGATTTACAAGGCGGCCGTCCAGCTGGCGTTTTACCCGATTCTGTTGTCGGCAAATGTTTAGGTTAGGTTAGCTCCATATTAGCAACTAGCAGGTTATTTATGTACTACAACAATATCTTAGAAAATAATGTCTAGACGTTACATTGTCATTAAAAAAAAAAGTTTGTAGCACTTGGTGGAGTAAACACTTCCGTGCCGTCAAAAGTAAAAACATTTATAGCCACGTCTACAAAAATTTTGAATTGAAAAAAACATTTAATTTTGCGTAATAAGAAATTAGCTTAACATTTGTTATAATATAAGGAATAACAATACACATTTTTACATTTAACACCAAACTGTGTACTACAAGTAACAACTTAGAGCTAATAGTTTTGCAATATTTCCAATGAAAATCTCCAAAAATATGAATTAATACATTTTTTTATAAAATTTTTATATCTTATATAATTTTTATATTTTATCATTTAATAAAACATTTATTAGATATTTACTAAATTGAAATTGTTTCAACAAATTTAATTAAAATCAGACTTTAGAAAGTATCAGAGGCGACTAATAATGTTTCCATTTCAAATATTGGATTAGAAATACATAACTTATTACCATAGATTTATAAAAATTATTTGTATTTGAGATTTATAAACATTTTAAAAAATTAATATATCTATAACAAATTAAAAATATTTAATAATAACCTTTTTCCATAACAATGTTCAATAAATAATGTAACATAACCTACGTGTTATAATAGTTGTCTCATAGCATAACGTAGACTTAGCTATCGTAAAATTAGCTATAAACAATATTCCAGCTGGCTTGTGAGTTAAGGTTATAAACGCAATAAATTTACACTCACAATTATAAGACTTTCAAAGAATGATAATGTTAAACCTAACTTTAACCATTTCTTTAGTTGAAGTTATATGTTTGTGCTACATCACTGATGATGGTGTCACAAGTTATTAGAAAGCGTATGAAATTGTAATTGTGAGTTGTGTATATTGTGTTTATAAAATCAGCTGATATATGAACCATATTTTATCATTTAATTCACTTTGAAGTGATGCATAGCGTAACCTGATTGAATTTATACTAACGCTATTAATCTGACGGAATATATACTAAAGCAAAATCGTATGTTAATGTCCATCCAATACTTTTTTGTCGGAGTCGGTGTAGAAGTTTTAACTTCAACATAAATAAATAGTATATCGCAATTACTTATCATTTCATTTGAATTGTTTTGTCTGTATGTTTTGGTTTTCGACCAATGCATGCGTTTCAGATGATTTTACTCTTATTAATCGTTCAGTCCTAAGGGCATTTCGAAAATTACCTCTCTCTATAATGTCTTCGTACAGAATTTCCCGTCCCTATAGGCCTGGTCGATCATATAACTATGCAAAAATATATTCTATTTTGTCCATAAAACAGAAAAACCCATTATAGAACCAAAATGAAAAAAACAATTCTTCTTCAAATTATGTTTTCCTGCCCTTTCGTTCAGCTGTTCGAGATAATAACTTTTCAAGGACTATATTTCTGCAATCGCCTGAAGTTCTCTTAAGCTTTGAAGAATTCTTTAAAATAACTGTGAATTTTATTCACACCTAATTTTGGCCAGTCAAATATACAAATGTAAAGGGGAATTAGGTTTCCTACTTTTATTTATTTACGTTGTAAGTACTCGGAAAGTAGCTAAGAAATAAAGTGAAACAACCCTCAGTCTAGTACTCCTCATACGCTGGTGCGTTCAGGTGCATGGTCCTGCTTGAAGGTATTTAGACGCCCTCTTAACGCAAGAAGAATAAAATAGTCAACCCTTCATAACCTCTTTAACTAAAATAAATTTCGCTACTGTTTCCACCTACACATGTCATTATTATCCATTTTTAACTAGTTATACGATATCCATGACCACTTTAATTCTACTAAGCCTAATCATATCTTCTTCACGTCTGGTTACGTTTGCCTTTAAGAAACAAACTACAAGTCCATAGTAAATCGATTTTAATCTGAGAATTTGTCTTTACTGTATTAGACATTCTGTTCTACTTCGCAATTATGCCGGAAACAAGACGTTACCTGTGACATATGCAACGTTTCGTACTGTACCGCACTGCGCTTATTTAAATTGAAGGCGTTGCTCTTGTGACATTGTTACAATATTGACGATGCTTATCAATTTTAAAAACAAATTTTTAATACTAAAATACTTTAGATTTTTGTTATAGAACATTTCAAATAATTGTTTTTATTGAATTGTTAGAATGTTTTAAAATCCTTAGATAGAAGAAAGGGGTTAGGTTTTAAAGCATAAAAACTAATATGAGCACAGAGTGGATTCAAAATTTTAATTTTCTTCTACAAGCGCGCGTTAACGTTCTTAATAAATAAAAATGTTTGCCTTTGTACAAAGTTGTAATCACTGTTTTTTTTTAACTAGTCGTCATTTTTTTTCAACAGTGCAAGTTCGTAAACTAATTCCGTGTTTTATTTACTATTAGATTTTACCACAGCCAAGTAGCGACCTAATTAGAGAGTGTGTACATATGATCCTGCCAACGTAAGGCATAATATTTCCCCCGCTCGTGGTAAGAGTCTCTCCTTTCCTTAGAAAGGTACTTATATATATTTCCTTTTCCTTTTTCATCCCTCGGACTGAACTATAGCAACTAAAGACCCTGCAAGATGCGGCCATACTCACGCGAGCTATGATTCCCGTAAAGGCGATTAAAATGTTTTATAATTCTAGTCTTGTGCAATTCCTTAAAGCCATCCTATGTTAAGATACAGTTTCTATCTTAATTCTAACTGATTCACCATCGAAGGCGATATTATGCCATGAAGGCCATAGAATAATGGAATTTTATACAATATGAAGCAGGAGAGATACAAGCTAATGGCAGTGTGACAAAATATAAAATTGCATTTCCCTTTGTGAAAATAATACTGTTACAGATTTGATACTATGAAACCGTAACACTGAAAGATTTCCTGAAGAATTCCCCCCAAAATATGTTAATTTATATCTATGTTGATTTGTTGTTAATTCATAAAGCAACTAACTTAAAACACATTTTTTCGCCTGAAAAATGTACACTTTGAATTCGTTGTCCGGTTTCTCCTTTGCAAGAAGATGTTTATGGAAGTGTAACCAAATCCACGTGTTTCTTTTTTTGTAACAATTTACGATATCTTCTCAAAATATCTCCAGCCAAAGGGATAATAGGTTTATACATTCGTGAACATCATGGGTAAACCAAAGAAGGCCTGGGTAAACCGGAGAAGGACCGAAGAAGGTCTGCGTGAACCAGAGAAGGCCTGGGTAACTGGAAAAAGCCTGGGTAGACCAGAGAAGGCCTGGGGATACCGGAGAAGGTCTAGGTAGACCAGAGAAGGCCTGGGGATACCGGAGAAAGTCTAGGTAGACCAGAGAAGGCCTAGGTAGATCATAGAAGAACAGGAGAAGGCCTAGGTAGACCCAAGAATATCTGGGTGGACCAGAGAAGGCCTGGGTAAACCGGAGAAGGACCGAAGAAGGTCTGCGTGAACCAGAGAAGGCCTGGGTAACTGGAAAAAGCCTGGGTAGACCAGAGAAGGCCTGGGGATACCGGAGAAGGCCTAGGTAGACCAGAGAAGGCCTATGGATACCGGAGAAGACCTAGGTAGACCAGAGAAGGCCTAGGTAGATCATAGAAGAACAGGAGAAGGCCTAGGTAGACCCAAGAATATTTGGGTGGTCCAGAGAAGGCCTGGGGATACCGGAGAAGGCCTAGGTAGACCAGAGAAGGCCTAGGTAGATCATAGAAGAACAGGAGAAGGCCTAGGTAGACCCAAGAATATCTGAGTGGACCAGAGAAGGCCTGGGGATACCGGAGAAGGCCTAGGTAGACCAGAGAAGGCCTAGGTAGACCAGAGAAGGCCTAGGTAGACCCAAGAATATCTGGGTAGACCAGAGAAGGCCTGGGGATACCGGAGAAGGTCTAGGTAGACCAGAGAAGGCCTAGGTAGATCATAGAAGAACAGGAGAAGGCCTAGGTAGACCCAAGAATATCTGGGTGGACCAGAGAAGGCCTGGGGATACCGGAGAAGGCCTAGGTAGACCAGAGAAGGCCTGGGGATACCGGAGAAAGTCTAGGTAGACCAGAGAAGGCCTAGGTAGATCATAGAAGAACAGGAGAAGGCCTAGGTAGACCCAAGAATATCTGGGTGGACCAGAGAAGGCCTGGGGATACCGGAGAAGGCCTAGGTAGACCAGAGAAGGCCTAGGTAGATCATAGAAGAACAGGAGAAGGCCTAGGTAGACCCAAGAATATCTGGGTGGACCAGAGAAGGCCTGGGGATACCGGAGAAGGCCTGGGGATACCGGAGAAGGCCTAGGTAGACCAGAGAAGGCCTAGGTAGATCATAGAAGAACAGGAGAAGGCCTAGGTAGACCCAAGAATATCTGGGTGGACCAGAGAAGGCCTGGGGATACCGGAGAAGGTCTAGGTAGACCAGAGAAGGCCTAGGTAGATCATAGAAGAACAGGAGAAGGCCTAGGTAGACCCAAGAATATCTGGGTGGACCAGAGAAGGCCTGGGGATACCGGAGAAGGCCTAGGTAGACCAGAGAAGGCCTATGGATACCGGAGAAGACCTAGGTAGACCAGAGAAGGCCTAGGTAGATCATAGAAGAACAGGAGAAGGCCTAGGTAGACCCAAGAATATTTGGGTGGTCCAGAGAAGGCCTGGGGATACCGGAGAAGGCCTAGGTAGACCAGAGAAGGCCTAGGTAGATCATAGAAGAACAGGAGAAGGCCTAGGTAGACCCAAGAATATCTGAGTGGACCAGAGAAGGCCTGGGGATACCGGAGAAGGCCTAGGTAGACCAGAGAAGGCCTAGGTAGACCAGAGAAGGCCTAGGTAGACCCAAGAATATCTGGGTAGACCAGAGAAGGCCTGGGGATACCGGAGAAGGTCTAGGTAGACCAGAGAAGGCCTAGGTAGATCATAGAAGAACAGGAGAAGGCCTAGGTAGACCCAAGAATATCTGGGTGGACCAGAGAAGGCCTGGGGATACCGGAGAAGGCCTAGGTAGACCAGAGAAGGCCTATGGATACCGGAGAAGACCTAGGTAGACCAGAGAAGGCCTAGGTAGATCATAGAAGAACAGGAGAAGGCCTAGGTAGACCCAAGAATATCTGGGTGGACCAGAGAAGGCCTGGGGATACCGGAGAAGGCCTAGGTAGACCAGAGAAGGCCTAGGTAGATCATAGAAGAACAGGAGAAGGCCTAGGTAGACCCAAGAATATCTGAGTGGACCAGAGAAGGCCTGGGGATACCGGAGAAGGCCTAGGTAGACCAGAGAAGGCCTAGGTAGACCAGAGAAGGCCTAGGTAGATCATAGAAGAACAGGAGAAGGCCTAGGTAGACCCAAGAATATCTGGGTGGACCAGAGAAGGCCTGGGGATACCGGAGAAGGCCTAGGTAGACCAGAGAAGCCCTAGGTAGACCAGAGAAGGCCTAGGTAGATCATAGAAGAACAGGAGAAGGTCTAGGTAGACCCAAGAATATCTGGGTGGACCAGAGAAGGCCTAGGTAGACCATAGAAGAACAGGAGAAGGCCTAGGTAGACACAAAGAAGGTCTGGGAGGAACAGAGAAGGCCTGGGTAGACTACAAAGTCCCAATTATTTATTTAATAAACTCTTCAGTCTCAGCGAGAATGAAATTAAAGCATGATGTTCCATTTGCCAAACGAATAAGGCTTCATCTTGACAAATTTATCAGATAACGTCGATCATAAATTCTAACTAAGGACTAATTAAGGATTATTAAATAATCGATACTGATTCAAAGGTAAAATTCGGAAGTGATTTATATGAACGGTTTAAAATTAAAAATAATAGTTAAATTAACAAACTTTTACGTGCGTAGGAAGAGGATGGCTTATGTTTGTAACAATGACAGTTGAATTTCGTGTGTAATGCGAATAAAAGGGTTGGTTACGGGGTAAGTTGGCGAAGAGGTCTAGGGGCATGTTTGGCATCTACTCACCCCGTACCCCTCTTATTTTGTTACTAAAATCTAGTTTACTACATCTATAACTGGATATAAGTTACTACATCTTGAAATTTATAAAACGGAAAAGGACAGGGAAGAAAACGGAAAAATACTGGGTGTTTGACAGATTCAGCGTCTTTCCCTGTTTCCCCGCCAAAAATATTGGTACAGTTAAACAAAATACCTACACCTGCCATTAAAAAAAACCCCAAAAATGTATGCATAAAATGATTAAGAGGGAAAACGGTCATATTGGTAGATTCGCCTGTCTTGAAAGACTTACGAAACGGTGAAGAAGATGCAAAGAAATTTTGAATTAAGAGAATTGAAGAGGAAACGAGAAAAAATATTTTGAAAAAGTTAAAGAGAGTATAAACACAATTGTTTATAGCTTAGACAAAACACATTGAGAGTGACTGTGGTGAAGTAGGATCTTATTGTTTAGTTTGCCTTGAAGATTTTGTACACCCAAGGGCAAACGAGTTCAATGCACAAAATGTATTCTTTGGTGACATCGGGTTGTACTGTTGGTGACATTGTTTTACATTTGTGAGAACTGTAATTCTGACATGGACTAAATATAGTTTATAACTGTTTGTTGAAAGTTATATCTATTCTTTCCATTTTTGACGATGCGATAACGTAACCAAACACATCTCCAACTTTTCCTGGTACTGAAGTCATCTTACATTACCTTACTAAATATTTTTTAAAAGGCTAGAATATAAATATAAACACATGAAAATTACGGGAATCCTTGCGCAGTGTATTTACTTCAAAACCCAGTGGTAATTTAATTCATAAGCTGTTAAAGAAAAATGTAAAAAATTAAAATTGAAAAAATGCGCCAATTAGCCCCGGTCTTCCCTACCCTCTAACTAAGGTATTCGTGGAATGTTAACACGTAAACGTCGAGGAGCATAGTTGCTTTATAAAAACTCCTTGGTAAATGTTTTTTAAAAAATATCGTAGCCCTACAGTATTAAAAGATTTCAGGTTACAGGCCAGCTGTTATGATGCCACGATAAAGTCCTATAACATATATGTTAGTTTAAAGTACTTATAAATATTTCTGGCACAGTTCTGATATCGTACATTCAGCTTGTCGAAGTATAACGTTCATTCAGAAAACCGTCAATGTCGAACAACCGCCGAGAAAAATAACTCCATCTCTAATCGAAATCATTTTTCTTCTTCGCCAAACACAGATGTAAACATTTGGCACCCGTGAATTACAACAATCGATTTGTCAACTCGCAATAAATCATATCGAACTGTCATTGTCTGCAGCGTTCCCAGGGAAAACAGTGGCTCTACGGCGCAACAATAGCCACGGGTGTTAACACAACACTGGCTCTCTTCCGGTTAAATGAAACGTTAACCGGTCGTGCAATTTTTGGGCTTAACGATATTTTAAAGGAGGCGCGCACAATGCCGAGTGCGCGGTCATCAATACGCTGACAGCGGGTTTGGCTACGGTCGGGTAGCTACGGCCCGACGATGGCGCTCTCAGGGCTTACGTTTTTACGGCTGCTACAATTAGCAGTTTGACGGTTTACAAACGTCACTCGACATTTACTGCAATTCATTACCCGACAACACTTGCACTGTCAAATGGAATCAGACTTGAGCTGTATTAACGCTCGCATACCGGACTGGGTTTCCTGCCGATGCGTTTATCGTGTCTTCAGGCAGTGCACATGTTCCACTATCCTTCACTTTCCACCTTCAGCTTGCAGATCTTTAACAAGGACTTAGTTCCGAGAGTGAAGAATTTAAGGACTGAGCAATTAGTGTAAAGATTTTATTACTCCTAATT
This sequence comes from Prosapia bicincta, assembly GCA_036971475.1. Classification (NCBI taxonomy): domain Eukaryota; kingdom Metazoa; phylum Arthropoda; class Insecta; order Hemiptera; family Cercopidae; genus Prosapia; species Prosapia bicincta. The sequence goes on from JBAIZL010000002.1 coordinate 379,611,346, forward strand.
ATTTATTTTTCATAAACTACGATCATGTTTTTTTAGTTGAAAATGAGACCCCGTACATCTTCTAATTAGTAAATATTTTAATTAAAATTTTATAAACCTATTGATTTATTTCTATTTTCTTTATTCCTTCTTTCCACTTTGGTTAAAGACTCTTTGCGTAAGGTAATGTCCAATCTCAGGATATCTCCTTAGTAGCTACCTACTAGGATTCATGAATTCCTAATTGTGTTTAAGTAAAGGGAGGGACGTAAAACATTCAGGTAAATGATTCAGAAGGTGGGGTCATAACATCATATATCTGTGTACGTCAAGTAAACGTATTTGCAATAGGGTGACAAATAGGAGTTTACCCTATAAATCCCCTATTTAAAAAGAAGGATAGATGGAATTACGTAAGACTGAGGAAATGATATAACGACCCTTACAACAAGAGACATGGTAAAGAAGACAGAGTGAAAGTATGCTAAACCGAGGTAGACCTACTATTATAGTTTAATTTAAAGCAAAATAAGAACGTTTCTGTGGTGGGGTAGGGATGCGGTGTTGTCAGTTTGAACGCTGAAATAGTGAGCGATTAACGCAAGTTTAACGTAGAATTGCAACAAGGCTCATCGACCCGGCAAGATATGGATGTCCTATTCGCCCAGACAACGGTAGCACCCCTCTGGCCGATTTTACTTTCGTACAGCCCTATTCTGTTTTTAGCCTAGTCAAACTATAATGAGGGCCATACAAAGCAATAGGTAGTAGATAACTATAACCTCAGGACAAGAACAGGTCTCATTCTGCGGTCATCCTTAGGTATTACTAAACTACCATAATAATTCCTTTGTTTTAAATACACTCCTAAAAGCTTGATCTTAAACTAATGCTGTGTGTGTGTATGTGTTTAGTTTCAAATCGATTAACCACTATAACTATTATCGCTTACAAAGGATTGTGCAAATAGGTAGGATTAAGGTAGGGGTAAAATCTTGGTAGGGTATAAAACGGTATACCCTGAGCGACCACACGTATGGTCACTCTATGTAAGCCTGTGATATGTAGTGATAACGACACTGAAAATAATTTATTATAAATTAGGAAAAAGTAGAAAATGTTTTGTTGAAATAATTCAATACTGAATAATCTTTGCAACTTGTGAATAAAAGACTAAATAAACGTTGTGTAATCTAAAGAAGCCAACTAACTGTATGAAGTGAGGACTCGGATTTAGTCCTTTTTAGTCGAAAACCACCCCATTAGGAGGAAAACTAAACCAATGAAAGTAAATGTGTTTAAATAGAAATAGTTAAGTGATAGAAATATTCCTGTCTAGCCTTAATGAGACTCGTATATACGTATAAATAAAGATAACTCAATAGCGTGCTCGTGTGTGTTAATTAAATACACCTAATCTCTAAAGCCTTAATAAATGGAGTTGTTTAATGATTATAACAACAGTTTATTAAATAACTATATTTTTTAATGACTTATTTGGAAAAAAATATTTATAAATTTTGGTATTATACATTTTTCATACACATATATTTTAATTTACTACTAAAGAACAATCCAGAAAGTAACAACCAACGAGGAATAGAAACAGTTCCATAAAATTTTATGTTATAATATGATATACTTAAATATTCTAAATATATTAAAAATTAAATTTGAATGTAATTTAAACATAACCTCCAAACAATCTCTAAATGAGAACATCAACTGTTAGTAGTTTTGTACGATTTGCATTCGGAAATCTTCGGGTCAAAATTACTTGATCTCAGGATTGTTTCTTACCGATTATCCTGAGTGATGACGTTGTGTTCTGACTCAATTACTTTTTTTTCACATAGGAAGCTTCACTTTATAAGTTCAAAGATTTTTAATAAAGAAGTTTATTGTATCAAATGAGGTCTCATTTGACTCATTTTCCTACTCAAGACTAAACATCTGTTCTCATAAGGAATGACATAGATAACAACTAAGTATAGATGTTCCGAAGCTTACTAGATTCATCCGCGGTGAAACACGTAGGGCCGTGGTCAACTTGGAATTACCAAAGACATTGGGTAGTCAAATTTCCTAATAACAAAATAGCCGAACCTGGATAGTTATTCTAGCGTGAAAACACTGATTATTACATCAGGTGTGTAGTAGCGTTGGGTATGAAATCATTGTAATATGTTCTTTGTGTCCCGAATAGTGTTTTGTTCTTGGAATTACTAAATCCGGTTGTGGTTTTCGTTGGGCCTCGCTGTAACTCGGGGTTTGTGTTCGTCCCTAAAGCGCCAAACTAGATTTTTTTGGTTTCAGTTATCTTTATAAATCATTCAGATTCTAGAGGAACTAATGTAGGCCTACATTCAAAAAAATACATTTTTGAAACGTATCGAGGACATTCAGTACAACAATAATTAAAAGAGATGAACATTCGTAGTACATCCACTTAGTTAATGTTGAAAACATAATGAGTTTTCCTTATACTTGAAAACTCGCATAAAAATGTCATAAAATATTAGTTTTGTTGAAACATAATTATTTAAACTCTTAATTATACTAATTAGCTGTATGTTTTATATTATTGTTTAGTTCGTTTAAGTTAATGAAGTACACGCGAAGCGGGGATTCTACTTTTTACTTGGCACCGTTAAAGGGTAAGTCTGCTTTATGGATACGACGATGTTCATGTGGGCCATGATTCTCTTCAATCTGTAAACATACATTTCTTTTGCGTTAGTCTCGCTTACCTTTCCTCTTCCCCACCTTACATATCACTATTTCTTTTGCGTTAGTCCCGCTTACCTCTCATCTTCCCCACCTTACACATCACTATTTCTTTTGCGTTATTCTCGCTTACCTCTCATCTTCCCCACCTTACACATCACTATTTCTTTTGCGTTATTCTCGCTTACCTCTCATCTTTCCCACCTTGCACATCACTATTTCTTTTGCGTTAGTCCCGCTTACCTCTCATCTTCCCCGCCTTACACATCACTATATGCATGTACTTGCGCGTGTCATTGTACGTTGGGTTTTACTATTCAGTTGCATTTAGGTAAAAGAAACTGAAGTAGGAAAACTGATGCAAGATTGTGAGCCAGTAACCTTTTTGTATTGACGAAGGTAGCCAGTTAGTTTCTCGATCTGTGGACCGAGTGCCACTCCTCCCTCACTCACAAAGGAAAGAGTAAAGTAAAGAGACGGAGGAGTCTTTCTACTCGCGTTAACCTAAAGTTTAAGAGGTTGGAAAAAACAAATTACCCTTCTAACTTGTTCTCCATGATAGTAGAGCCATGATAATTCTCGGCCTTTGATAGTACTCTGCCTTTTAAACTACACGATTTTAAAGGGGCTCAAAAAGAAGTGGAATCTTTTTATTCCATGTCGAAAATGTGTCTAACTCGCAACCTTCTCCTTCACATCGGTCCAACCCCAAGGTGGCTTTTGACTGCCCTAACCGTCCGACCATGCTTTTGACTTGGGGTCATAATCTGTCGCTGGCTTACCGTCCGTTTCTCTAGAAAAACATCTATTATCATGAATTAATTCAATGGTGGGTTAAGAACGAAAATCAAACCTTAGGAGGTACAAACTAGATAAAGAAATCCTGTATTCTAGCACAGCTGAAACATTCTAGTACTTTTTAGGTAATCTTTGTTCGTTATTAATCTCAAACTCTCCAACACTTGAATTGCTGTCATACTTGTGGCTAGTTACATTCTACAATAAGGAAATGCAGGCTGATATTAAGCTTCGGAAGTTCCAGTTGGCTTGAAAGTAGATGCATTTACTGTATTAAAAATTCGTCAAAGCAGACCAACCAGCCAGCGGAAGCGATCAGTAACTCAGAGAGGTTTCGTCATAAAGAAAACCTGTCTCATAACTGTCATCGGTTTTACAAGGATAATCCTTTCAGCGAATATTTCACAATTGTTTCCAGTTTCGCCGATACATACATAAAGCGATGTCGTCGACCCGACTTCCGAACGATCTTTGCGCGTTGCAAGATCGCTACGTATTGTTTCTAATGACGTACTAAGAGATGTTATCAATCTGTTACTTGTTGGACGCAATCTGTCAACGGTTTGGCTGTATAAGGCATCATATCTGTGATCGAAATCGTCCGCGGTCTGGACGTACGATGTATAAAACATACGGCGACAAGAAAGTGTCTCTGAGAGAAATGACGTAGTGGCCGCATCCAGCTTGGCAGCATAATTAACAGCGGCTATTTGCATTCGGGGTTTTACATTGCGTTACCGTTTGTTACAAATAATGCAAATGGCCGTTTGACGGCGACGTATTTTGAATTGAAATGAGCGCGAGGCGTGCTATTTATTTATCGCGCGTTTGTTTTATTTATCAGCGTGTAGGGGATTGCTTGTTAGTGTGTTGGTTCGCAGGCTACTGGTTCTCGTTTTGTTTTATTCGTTTTTTCAAGATTAAAAGAAGTTGACAAGGAGACGTAATGGAGGTGGTTATGATCTTTGTTTTTACTGTGCTTCATTATCTTGGGAACGTATTTAAGTGGTTCAAGAACCAATTATTACGCCGCTGGAAAAAATGGATTTGCGGAATAAGATTATCAGTAGCATCTAAACATAAAAATACATCAGTACTTGTAAAATTATACGAAATGGAAGGTTAAAACATCAAACATAAAGAAAAAAATTAGTTAAGAAGCAGAACCAACCTAGACATACTGGATTGGTCGAATGTGGACATAAAATCAGCTGAAAAAATCTGAGTCAATAGGATAGTACTGAAATTGCGTGGAAACTGTGGTTGAATGCGTCGTGGTTCCTGGAATGTTTCCTAGTGGTTGTTGGAAGACTTCGTCGTGGTGGCTTGAAAACCTTGGTGGTCGCTGGAGGACTTCGTCATGATCGCTGGAAGCCGTTTTCTCAATAGCTCTAATGCTTCGTGGTCGCTGGAAGACTTCGTCGAGATCGCTGGAAGGCTTTGTCGTGTTCGCTGGAAGGTCTATTCGTGATCGTCTGAAATCTTATTCATGATCGCTGGAAGATTTTGTCGAGATAGCTTTAACGCTTCGTTGTGGTCGCTGGAGGCCTTCGTCTAAATCGCTTTAAGGTTTCGTTGTGGTCACTGGATGGCTTCGTCGTGGTCACTGGAAGGCTTCGTCGTGGTCACTGGAAGGCTTCGTCCTTGGAACTAATGACTTCTTCTTCGTTGTCGTCGGAAGTTCCTTCTCTTAAAATATAGGTAGAAAGGATGTTTACCCAACAACTCCAAGGTTCTTCCCACGTGATGCATGGTTTTTCCAATAGTATGGCTGATTTTCCGGTGGGTTGTGTCGTCTTTCCTCAGTTTATGGTGATGGATGATAATTATTATGCGACCTTCGTACGTGACGCCTTAGTCTCCCCGTGGGATATACCACTTCTTCCACGAGTCACCCGAGACTTACCGCTACTGTCATGATATTTATCAAGCAACATGATTGTTCCCACATAATGATTGAGTTTTCTCTGATTATTATTATTCTTACATTATGTATGATTCTTCCTGAGTTTGCTAGAATCTTCCCAAGGAGTGGCTGAATTTCCCACGCTTTAATAACCACATCACAATAGATGATTTCACAGGTGATGCTTAACTCTTCCCTCATCTAATACTGGAATTTATCAACCCTACTCAATATATACGTATACTTTTCCCAATAATTTAGGGTCACTTTACGATTGATCTATCAATACGATTCCTACTTATCTTACAGCACTAAGAAAGATCCATGCTTCACCTATTACCTTCAGGAACGCAGGAAATGAAACTCTCCATGGCCAAAACGGAGAGTGCGTCCTTAATTATAACGCGTCCACTGCCTACGCCTCCATATTCTCGTAATGGTGTTCATTCGTTCTCCCTACAATACATACACACAACCTACAAACCAATGATGACTTACTTGTAATCTACCAAATTTATAATGCTTTTGGATTATAGCAACAATAACCCAGCTGAAGTGAAAATATGTTAACGTTAAAAGACGGAGTAACTGGCATTTGTATATAAAACTAAGGAGTAAAATAAGACACAAAGAGAAGAAAGAGATGAGTAAAATGTAGCAAGCGAAACTTGGTAAGACTTTAAAGCTATTAAATTTTTGCGTTAGAGATACGGAAGTGAGTATTCATTGAACAAGTAAAAAAATTGAAACTCAAGACTTCCAGTCATATTGCCTAGTCGAATAATTTTCGAACGCGCGCGCACGCACGTGTGGATCTGTTATTAAAAAAATACGTCTCAGTGGATGAAAAAAAAAAATCAATAAATCTAAAAATGTTTAAAATTCAATGGACGTCAGTACTGTTGTTAACTTTTTAAACTCCTTCATAATCAGGTTTCGACAACCGTCATCTTTAAAGGCGTACAACTCAACGATGGGAACGGTTCACAGATGCAACTATCATGCCAGGCGAGTTAATTAGAACTATTACATTTCAATTGGCAGTGGTTCGAAGCGTTACAAATATGTATATAAGGCATTTGAATGTGAATAGTTCGGCCCACCGGGGAGCCATTTCATTTAATTACACTTACTGGGTAATTAAGTCGAAATCAGATTTAATAGTTTGCCGAGCACGACACTAATTTTCTTTTTAATTTCATTTACAAATTGAATTTCACATCTATTACGAATTGTCTGTGAATTGGATGGCAATTATGTGTTGTGGAGCATGCAAATTAGAGTTAATGTGAACGCGTTTGTACGGAACCCGTTATATAGCGACGGTGACAGCTTTTATTTGTTTCCTTATAGTTATGCTGTGAAAAGCCGTTACAGTCTCGTTCAAAACTACTCACGGCTTATAGTTTTATTAATTATATAAAAAAGATTAGATGTAATTGATGCTCTAGTATGCGCCAAAATAAACAGTAGTGAAACTGAATCAGCTGTAGTTGCCTTCTCTCAGACATTTTATAGATTTTGTTGTGACCGAAACCTGCCTTTTCGATCACAATGGTTGTACCAAGATATCGTAACCAGCCACACTGCCTAAACACAACATTGCTTTTCTTCAAGAGACCTTTGGCAATGGCTTCAAAATGAAATCTGATACGACACGGACGGACAAAGATAGAGAAAAACAGTTTCTTTGGTAGTGCACATGAGAAGAATAGATATAAACAGATTGCACCAAAATGTCTGGAAATGGAAACCATATGAAAGAAGAGTAAGACCTAGAAAATAGTGCGATATAGAAGTAACTAGAGTAATGCAGGAACGACAAATAATGGTAGGTTTATATACAGATACGAAGAATTGAAATTTGGGTGTGAGAAAACCCTTGAAGCTCTAGAAAAACTGTTATAAAATAAAATAATGTTTAAATAATAGTGATTACCAATAATAATTTTAACATACGCGTTTCAATGGTACATCCATCATCATCAGTGAATATAAATAAATTAATTAGAACTTTGTCATTTTATAACTAAAGGATGATTTTGTCATTGCAACACGTATGAGAAATTGAGTTATTGATTGTGAGCTTATTTCGTTATACTGTATCTAATATCTTTGCTCACAACCTAAGCTCAAATTTTAGTTTCAAATTATATATAAAACACCGTTTATTTATAAATATTTGTAAAAGTGTTACTGGCTCGTTTATATATCTCGAATCTTAGGAATTGTTTACAATGGTTAAGCCTTTTTTTTACATTGTATTTATTTAAAGATCTACTGAGTAACAACAATGTTTCAATGAGTTAATTTATTTCTTAAACTCCCTTTTGTAATTCGTACAAACAACTTATGCATATATGTGCAGCCTAACAGGTTACATAGCCTTACGCCCTGCAAATACCTGCAGCCTAACCTAGAATTCGGCAGTTGAACGTGACTTCCGCCTACATCCTCCACTGGGATAACAAATGCGCCACTGGTTCTCGCTTCTTGAATTCGTTGACACTTCAACTTTGTTGATAATGTCTTTTTGTACTATATTGCTTCTAACCTCAGCCTGTAGGCCTATATACTACGAATCTCATCAACTATTTATGTACTCTATTTAACTAGTTCCTTATTTGTTCCAAACCTAACCCTCACTTCACTTAATCTTATTTACTCCAAACCTAACCCTTACTTCACTTAACCTTATTTACTCCAAACCTAACCCTTACTTTGCTTAACCTTATTTACTCCAAATGTAACTCTTACTTCACTTAACCTTATTTACTCCAAACCTAACCCTTACTTCGCTTAACCTTATTTACTCCAAACCTAACCCTTACTTCGCTTAACCTTATTTACTCCAAACCTAACCCTAACTTCACTTAACCTTATTTACTCCAAACCTAACTTTTACTTCACTTAACCTTATTTACTCCAAACCTAACAACTTCTTGAGATTAAATTAAGACTCACTTATGTATGATAGTCTTATATACGTGGACACAGTTTCTTGGATATATACATTCACAGTGCATGATTTACCAACTCTTAATGGTTTAAATTCGGACTCTTCTATGAACATCGTTTATTTCGAACGTTTCTCACCATTATCTATTACCCAGAATAAATAAATGTACCCAACCTAACCAAACCTATATGGACGTGTTGGTTGGTAGTTTGAAAATGATTAACAAATACTCATGGTTTTATTCCTAAAACCAAAATTCACCAACCGTCACCAACCTAGCAACTACCAAACCCTAAAGGTATCAGACTGAGTAATCATCTTTTATTTACTAAATAATTGCTTTACTAACTGATGTATACACAACGCACAAAAACTTTACCATAGGGCTCATCTTAACTTTCCAAATATTATACTTTTAAAGTTTATCAACTACCTTTAATATAAACAAATAATATAACTAATTTTAAAAATACTTAACTAAGTAAATACTTTATTGCTTACTTGATGTGACAGTAGAGGGTTAGCTTCGTAATAGGAACGAATGTTTTGAAACGCGTCAGCAAGTAAGCAATTACGTATTCACTTAGCTAAGTATTTTTAAAATTAGTTTAATCAGTGAATTCAAGATGATTACATCAATCAACTTAAATAATATAACTTTAATATACCTAATTTACGTTATTAGACGTAAGATTTACCCACCCTTAGTGGTACAAGTCGGTACTGTTCCATGACCATCGGTCGTTTCTAACTTTTACTATCATTTACCCTGTAATTTTAGGTTTTACATCAGATCTAGCCTAACCGTAATGAAAATGCGTTCGTAGCTAACAAGCTAACGTTGTTAGCTAATCGTTGTTTTACTCTCAAAATCAAACTTTTACCAACAGTCATTGGTAAAACCTAACAGCTCTCACACTCTACTGGTAAAATCCCGGAAAATCATCTCCGCATTATTACCTTTTTACATTTACCAACTCATATCGGTAAATACAAAAATTTACTAATAAAACTTAAGATTTACGAACCTTTACTGGCAAAGGTCTGAACGTTCCGTGACGTTTACCATCGTTCGTTTCGAACTTGTTTTACTATTTACCCTGTAATGTTAGGTTTTACCTCATGGATAAGGTAAATGTTGCCTAACCTAACCTTAATCGAAACGTACTCGTTGGTTATTGAAAACCTGTTACTACTTTCTACTCAAAACCAAACATTTACCAACAGTCCTTGGTAAAATCTAGCACCTCCCAAACTATATTGTTAAAACCCCGAAAAATCATATCTTCATTATAAACTTCTTACATTTACCAACTCTTGCTGTTAAATACTAAAATTACTAGTAAAACCTAAGATTTACCAATATACAGACTTTTAGATTAAAAATGAAATTAATTTTAGGTGTTATCTCTGTATTCCAGCCTTTAGCGTTCAACGTTGACTCGATTTACCTTCATTTCCGTCAAGGTTAAGCGGATTTGCCTTTGCACAAATTCCGATTGAGTTGCACATAAACTAGACCAGAACTAACTTCCGCGACAGCAGTGGTCATGAGAAGCGCCAAGTTGACACACAGACTCTCTCATCTGTGTACAAATCTAGGTGGACCGTTGTGGGAATAGCGTGTGAATAGATTAGCGTCTTATTACTGCACAGTTATTGTCATTCTGTACGAATGTGACGCACGGCGGGGATCTGGCATTGTAGCATCTGTGCGCGAGCAATTTTGCGTTTTACGCTTCCGGCGCTCTGCGACAGGGCAACGGCGGTTTCCCGAGCGGCGAAGCATTCCTAGCTGGCGTTGTGTCCTTTGGCTTTGGGAGTAAAAGGGGAATGAGTTGGACGACTAAAGGGTAACTTGTAAGATTTACATTGGGCCCGGTTATCTGAGGACATTGTACTCGGATTTGTTTTGCAGGTGGTCAGTAAAACATATAAAACTACAGTAAGGTAAACAGATCTCGTAGCGTAGATAATTCACAGTGTGTTTTGATGGTTATCTTGACTAGGGTACTTTGTCGAAACTTCTTCGATTCGTCTCCCGTTCTACTACATCAACATTACGTCTAATGGATTTCTCGATGGACATGGTTTCAGCTATGTCATCTCTACTACTTCGTGTCATCTCTACTACTTCGTCGTGGTCGTCCACTTTTTTCTCTTTCGATAGATTTTGCAAAGGTTATCTTCTAATGTACGTCATTCTCTTCATACGGCCAAACCAAACATACTCACTATCTTTTCTACAAATCAAGATAGGTTGGGTGCCAGGGCATAGGGAAATACTTGGAAATGAAGCCGCAGATGCGCTGGCCAGAGAGGGGTCTTCGACTCCCCTGATTGGACCGGAGCCTGCGGTAGGTATTTCCAAATCCATGGTCAAGATGGCAGTGCGAAGATGGATGGATGAAAGACACTGTGAGCACTGGATCAGGGCTGATGGGATGAGACACAGTAAGCTAACCCTTAGGAAACCTTCCTTGGGGCTGCAAAAGAGTCTCATCTATCTGTCTAGGCAGGAATTGAGGATAGCCACGGGTCTACTCACGGGACACGGTAGACTAAGGAAACATCTGCATAAAATGAGTATCTACAAAGATGAACCAGTGTGCAGATTATGCGGGCAGGAACTGGAGACTGCCACACACATTATTTACAGATGTGAAGCACTTGCCGAGAGGCGCTTCAACCTCTTTGGTGATGGAACAGCTCTGGTGGATGCTGAAGGTAAAACACTAGTCAGGAAACTCCTAAACCTGGTAAGAGGGAAGGGGCTATTTGACTAGATCAGGGAGGTAAGTACAATATACCTTAAGGTAGCAGTGCTTCGGGCAGTTTAAAACCCGCTCCCAAGTTAATAAAAAAAAAATTCGCTTCTAATTCTCTCAAACATGCCTCTCTCTTGTCTCGCTCTCTCTCTCTCTCTCTCTCATACACGCACACACACACACACACACACACACACCACACACACACACACACACACACACACACACACACACACACACACACTATACATACATACACGGGCCTACATGTAGGCCCTACAGTATTAATTAAGGCTCAAAAGTAATTATAAACAATCACTAATCATGTTGTCAATGAAAACGTTTACAATGCATTCAAAAACACTAAATCAACAAGAAACAAGCCTCCTGCACCCGATAATACCTACAAATGAACAGTCATTGGAGTCACTAGATACAAACAATCGATTAGTCGTATTTATCGTGCGCCTTAATCGATGCATATCAAGCCATCACTTGTGGCCAGGACACGGCCGGACGCGCTGTTACAAATCAAAATCAGTACTACAATCCCGCGATAACAATCTTCCAGTGGTAATTTCATTTCGAATTGTATTCGACGTCTTCGTAGGAAAGAAACTGTTTAGCATAAATACTGTCGCCCGTGTCATGAGCTGTCGATGATCGGGTTAATTCGAGACTGGTAGCAATGACGCGGTAGAAGATCGCATGTTGAAGATACACAAGACCGCTGTAGATGGTATCGGACGCACCAGGCCGCTGGCCGCGCTCCCTCTTGACGTTACAATTGTGCCATTGTTAACGACGACACAACAACGTCATGTAGTGGTTGCGATCTTGTAATAGATTAGCAAATTAAAACTTCAAACATTTTGAGAGATATCGTGACCAGATGTGTCGCAAACGCCGTAAGTTGGGATTCATATACAGATGTAACGGGCATCGAAATCTGTTGTCATTTGTTTTGAAGAACGAATTCCGCACGTTGATTTGTGAAGACTGTTCTATGAGCACTGGAACGCAGATAAAGTGTATATATGTACAGGCATATATATATATATATATATATATATATATATATATATATATATATATACATATATATATATATATATATATATATATATATATATATATATATATATATACATATATATATATATATATATATATACATATATATATATATATATATATATATATATATATATATATATATATATATATATATATATATATATATGTAGAATATCAAATAGGTTTTCCTGTTAGAATTATTTTCAAGATTAAATAATATACACTAATTACAAGAATAATTTATTGAATAATACACTCAAAGCTTTTCGTTTATTGACATTACAAACATCCTCAGGAATTACTAAGAATGACAAAAGAACTGTCTAACAAATATGAAGTTACTCTTCATATTGTAACTTGAGTAACTTCATATTTGTTAGACAGTTCTTTTGTCATTTTTAGTAATTCCTGAGGATGTTTGTAATGTCAACCAACGAAAAGCTTTGAGTGTATTATTCAATAAATTAGTCCTGTAATTAGTGTATATTATTTAATCTTGAAATATATATATATATATATATATATATATATATATATATATATATCTTACAACAGCTGATTTCAAGTTATGGGTAATATTGTAAAACAGCTGTTTTAACGCTTAGGTAATGGTACTTTATTCAACTCCTATTAGTTTACACTCTCCCTATATGTCTATATATCTTGTTCAAATTTTCAATCGTTAATAAAATACTATTTATTCTTCCACTCAAGTTCAAGATTTATTTTTAATAATAGTGGATGACACTTGATATTAATATACTTTTTTTTTCAAATACTAATTCATTAAAGTAATTTAATTAATAAATTTTAGTTTTATATTGGAGAAAGATTATATGGGCAAAGTATGCATTATAGTTATTTCGTCCCATTTGGCTTAAAATAAGCGGTAACGTAAATTCATATAGCAGCTGGTTTTGTTAGGTTATGTTTCTTTATTTATATTAATTGTAATTATTTAATAAAGCAGAACAAAATTTTTTTCTAATATGAAATTAATATAAAATTGTTTTTGTCTATATTACTTGTTTTTTGCCATTATTAACTTCAAATCTTATTATTCAATATTTGTTTAATCAGTTGTTACTAATATTTATTTATATTTCAATAAATCTTACTACAATATTATTGCAAATAATTATAAGGAGTTGTACATCTATATTCCACTTTCCAAAATAAAAACTTCATCGGGCGCATCTGCAGCGTTTTAAAAACAGATTTTAATTAAATTTAGTTTCTATTAATTTAAATAACATTAACCTCCAAAGATGTTTATATACTACATTCTTATATGAAAAATTAATAGATATCTCTATATTAAATGTTTTCAGTTTTATATACTAAAATATTTAATGACCGAAACCTAATTGAAAACAGACTGAATTCAAAAAAACACAAGTAGAGTTATATTCATTTTAAAAGATAACCTTTCTTCAGAAAAATCTATACATGTAATAAAAAATCCCAGAAATATGTTAAATAAATGAGCACTTTATCTACTTAAAAAATCCTTCCTTGTTCATTTAACGGTCGCAAAGTGATACACATGTAAGTGTGGCTGTTATGAGTTTTATTCTTTTGTCAGTCGCAGATGAAAGATCTTAAAGCGGTAATCCGGTGACCCGGAGGGTAGATTCCCCTTATGTTGACATTCTTCTTCGCTAATCTGTACAATGCCTATTGATAATTTGTTTACGTTTGACCTAGCACAGTCACACACTAACACCTCGGTTTGACGCATTTCCATTCTTTCTAAGGACAGAAGGGCCCGGTATTTTAGGGGACGGGCTGAGTCTGGGAAAAAACCACAGCGCGGTTCGCTCGTGTAGGGCGTGAAATGGTTTTCGCTCAATTTAAGTTGTATTTTATTATTGCTGTTTAAAAGTATTAAAGTTTGAAGCTGTTGCAAATGTAACGTAATTACTTATTTTGTTCTAACTAAGCTTAATTCGCCTAATTTGTAACTTAGTGATATAACATTTATAGCTTTTTTATATTTGTTTACAAGTAAACGTGATTGTTTTTACATGTTACGTGTATAAAAATAAGTTTAAGCTTTATGAATAAAATCCTCTGTAGGTATCCTTTATTTCTAAAGGGGAAAATTTAGGTTTCATCATCATCGTAGGGAACACAGTTACAGATCAGATTCGTTTAGAAGAGATCGGTGAGTTTCGGAATTCTAGATTGAAACGCACCCACACCACACCGCACAACACCAAACTACAACACACAACACTACAGCACAAGCACAACACTCACTCACTCACACACACACACACACACACATAACTAAACCACCACACAATCCCACACCATACGACACGACACCACAATAACAACACTTCACAACACTACAACTACGCACGCACGCACACACACACCCACACACACACACACACACACACACACACACACACACACACACACACACACACACACACACACACACACACACACACACACACACACACACACACACAAACACACACCCACACCCACACCCACCCACACACACACACACACACACACACACACACACACACACACACACACACACACACACACACACACACACACACACACACACACACACACACACACACACACACACATACACACATACACAAATACTCACACACACACTCACACACACACACACACACACACACACACACACACACACACACACACACACACACACACACACACACACACACACACACACTCACACACACACACACACACACACTCACTCACACTCACACACACACACACACACACACACACACACACACACACACACACACACACACACACACACACACACACACACACACACACACACACACACACACACACATACACACACACACACACACACACACACACACACACACACACACACACACACACACACACACAAACACACACACACACACACCTTTTCAACACAGCCAGAGAGAGAGAGAGAGATATGACTTAGTTTAATTGTTTAGGAGGTTAAGTAAAATAAAGATTAGTTAAATATGTTAGTTAAATAATGAGTATACCCCAGAATGAGATCTGCTCATTTCCTGAGGCAATAGTTATCTAATACACATGACTTTTTGTGAGCTATTATTTTCTTCTTTTAGTACCCTATTGCGAGTAGATCTGTTTCACATGTGCAGACATGTGATGTTAAGACCCTACTAGAACGTTCTATGTCTATACCTATACTCGCAATCCTCTTCTATCTTTGGGAGGCTATAATACCGTTACGTCGTCTTATTCTATTCCACCCCTCCTTGGACGAAGTGGTAACGGGTAGTCAAACTTCTGTGCACCATACTTCCCTATAACCCAGAGCAACGGGTTTCTGTATCATATTTCTAAGAATTGTTCACAATGATTTCCTTGTACTGTATATATTAGGCATTAATAATTTTTATAACCATATAAACCATTTAGAGTCTCAAAAAACCCATAATTTGTAGAATAAAACGATAAAAATATAAATTATCTATAAAAACTACAACAGATAACCTACACCAATAGATAGATTTTACTGGTTGCTCTGTCCACCCCAAATTTAAATCAAGTAACTACTCTAATTTTATATTAAAAAACAACGTTTGCAGTAAACATGATAGGTTTCACAGCAATAAACATTTCAAGATCTGGTGTAGTTGTGCAGGGTGCATCTGGCTGTAGAGCGTAGGGCGCGTTCTGTTTACACCAGAACCAAAGTGACTCCTTGCCCACTGCCTTACAGAGAGAGGTAGAAGACTTTTGAGCCGTCTCGCGATTTGAATCAAGTTCCGGCCTAATTTATTCTGCGGTTCGGTTGTTCCTTTTGACGCCGGCGGCCATGTTTATGCGCCGCCGCATCCATTCCTTCCACATGGCATTGACCCTGTCACCTGACGACGGACAGCGGCTGCTGGACAAGACGTTTTGGCAAATTTCTTTCTTTAGTATTAACAAAAATTACTTTCGGAGGGAAATGGAATTGATATTTTTATAACGTCTTGGATAGATTTGTATTGAATTTTACATTTGTGAAGTGAAACAGGGTTAACCGGAAGACGTATTTCCCCAAATACCTTTCATGAAATCATTAAAGTTTCTTGTAAAAAGCTATATTTAAAACTGTTATAAATTAATGTCTCCACGTTTTAGTCACACATGTTCATGTTGAATTCACTACATTCAAATCTCCATAATTTATTCTTCATTTAATCAATGCTATAATGTTTCAGATTTTAGAGGAAATGTATCCTCTAATGCCAGCGGGCATTCAATAATATTATTTTCGTACTTACTGATAAGGTGTAAGCATTTTTCAGTACTATTATGATGCATTACAACATCGTATTAGTATTAATAACTAAGTTGTCTTTAATAAATTTCTATTTCTATAAAATATGAAACTATCCTTCTAAATCAAATCATGAATGCAGTTTCACTTCTTCCTCTGGTCGCCCGTTATGCTTAACAACTTCCTGAAATTCTGTCACGTCCTTCCGCCTTACTCAATACGTTCACTTCGCATTTTGAAAATGACAAGACCCCCCCCCCCCCCCGCTTCCCGCTGCCCAGGCCGTACTCAGTGACGATGTTTTGATTTGTGCAAGATGATGAATTAATCCCTTGAAATGAAAACCTCCTAATCTGTTCCTCTTTCTTCTCTTCTGCCTCTATTTACGTCCAACAAATGAATAAACTCCTGCTAATTAACCGGGCTCGGAAACTAATGATCGAAGCCTGTATGTCTTGTAAACACCTCTAGCTTTGGTCTTGTTATGCATAGGAGACCGAAACAGTTACGGGTATCAATGGACGTCAAAGAGATGGATTTTGTTAACATTTATGTAGATCTTTCAACAATGTTAGCTACAGTTATTTTCTTTACATTTCCCTTTAGACATGTTTCTATTTCTTTTAAGGCAACAACCTTTATAAATAAAAGTATGAAACCATTTGGAGTATCTTCAGAAATTTGAGGAAAGTTGTCATCTTCGTGAGAAACAACCACACCATCAACAACACCACTTCATTAATGATGTTGGTGAGCGATACTTTCAATCATAATGCAAAAAACCCAAAACAGGCTTAAGCTCATATATACATTTTATTACCGATAAACATTTCAACTTTTATTTAAAACAATTTTATTACTAATCTCAACAAACATAAATTAATTTCACAGTTGAATATTACAAAATGAAATTTAATAGTAAATTTGATCCTTATAGTGCAATTTTTAGTATTGACAATTTTGATTTCATCGTTATTTCCAAGAATCCTATAACAATTCACCCTAAACGTTTTCCAGAAGGTGCAGTCATCATCGACATCGTCAAAATCGCCCTTATTAATTAATTAAGGGCTACCACCATCAATCTTCATCTTAACGTTATCATCAAAAGCAACAGCAACATCGTCGTATCATCAACATCAACCAAATCCTCAACATAGCACTACAGTAATCGTAATCATCACCATCGTCATCGTTATCATCGTCAACATCAGGAAACAGCCATTTTTTTCTTCTTAGCATTCCGACTTCATAATACCAGCGTTGTCCTTATCTAGACTACAAACCTACCAGGAATATTGTCAATTTAAATAATTATTTTTTAAAATTAATAAAAGACTAGGGTACAACTAATAAATTTTTAGTTTTGCTAAGGACTATGTAGAGCTTTGATTGGTCGAAACATACCCGATAAATTATAAGATGAATTTCTGGATCTTTAGAAACAAAGAAGAAATCAATGTTATCAGTAATAATAATTGCACTACAAACATCAACTGAACTTAGGCTACAACTTTAAGTTTAAGATTTTTGTATTATTTAACTGTGGAACTCATTTATATTTGTTTAGATAATTATGCTTATTATAATTCTGTTTCAAATGGAGGAGAAAATTGTTTACGGTAATAAAATTTATACCGTGATTTGTTTTTTGTAACAAGATTGAAAGTATCGTTCGGTGATTATGCTACTAAATTTCTGCTTGAATCATATTTTCGCTTTACATTTTTTGTCGTAACATCAGTTTTATATAAAACTAACATCTATTAGAGTGTAATACAAATTTATTTAGCATTACTAAGCATCATATGTAGTTGATTTATAATAACAAATGACAGTAACGAAAGACTGTAATTTAAAACCAGATAGAACTGATCAGCTGACTTTACGTTGCTCTAATTTAGGTACCTTTTTTCCCACCAGGAGCACTAATGTTACTTTACAATACATTTATGCGTTTCAAATCAGCTGGTTTTGAATGATTAACAATTAAAACAGATCAGCTGACTTTTCATTGTCAAATTTAGTTTCGTGTTTGTTCACCAGGAGCAGTAGTGTTTCTTTTAAATTCATTTGTGCGTTTCAAATCTGTTTGTAATAAACTATTAATATTATAAATTATCAAAATAAATATCGGTGTTTTATTATATGTTTGAAAGAAATACTGCAAATGTTTTTAACGCGCTGGTACGTTGGAAAAAGGTTTAATATCATAAAACTTAGTCCAGAGTATTGATAGATTTATAGAGGAATTTAGTAAGTTTTCAGAGATCAAAACGTTAAAATATACTACGAACGTTAACCTTTGTTTGCATCCTGATTCAAAAGAATCGATCGTAACTCTTACAGGAATAGATATACTATTCCGTTAACTGTACTATATTATTATTTAAACAAAAAGCGAAATTTTCGTCCAACATTTAATTATCTGTTATTTACTTCAAATTTAACTATTAAAATTGAGGCTAAAACTTTATAATTTGAATAGTATTAATGATTCGTATCTAATATCTTCTATATAAGCAAATGTGTTGATTGTAGATTGTAAACCTAACAATATTAGTCAGGTAGGATTGTAGATTGTAAACCTAACAATATTAGTCGGGTAAGATTGTAGATTGTAAACCTAACAATATTAGTCGGGTAAGATTGTAGATTGTAAACCTAACAATATTAGTCAGGTAGGATTGTAGATTGTAAACCTAACAATATTAGTCGGGTAAGATTGTAGATTGTTAACCTAACAATATTAGTCAGGTAGGATTGTAGATTGTAAACCTAACAATATTGGTCAGGTAAGATTGTAGATTGTAAACCTAACAATATTAGTCAGGTAGGATTGTAGATTGTAAACCTAACAATATTAGTCGGGTAAGATTGTAGATTGTTAACCTAACAATATTAGTCAGGTAGGATTGTAGATTGTAAACCTAACAATATTAGTCAGGTAGGATTGTAGATTGTTAACCTAACAATATTAATCGGGTAAGATTGTAGATTGTAAACCTAACAATATTAGTCGGGTAAGATTGTAGATTGTTAACCTAACAATATTAGTCAGGTAGGATTGTAGATTGTTAACCTAACAATATTAGTCGGGTAAGATTGTAGATTGTTAACCTAACAATATTAGTCGGGTAAGATTGTAGATTGTTAACCTAACAATATTAGTCAGGTAGGATTGTAGATTGTAAACCTAACAATATTAGTCGGGTAAGATTGTAGATTGTAAACCTAACAATATTAGTCAGACTTCGAGAAATTTAGAAAAGAAATAATCTGTCTATTTTTTTCATTAAACTTTTAACAATATCTGACGACAATAACCGTAACATAATTAATTAAATTAGTTTGTTGACGAGGTAAGGGAACTAGCTAAAGAAAGATAGAACGCCAGCAGCTGTATATAGAAGTTTGTAATCATAATCAGCTGTGGCGAGTGGAGGGGGTGTCAAAGCCGCATTGAGGGGAAAGAGGGGGAATGTATTAAGCCCAATCAGGTAGGCCGGTTCATATATACTGTCCAAGAAAACAAAACATCTCAGGGATAGCTTTGAGTGTTATTTAGTACGGAATTGTTTGTTACGTGAATAACATGCTTCTGTGTTGTGGCAGCAGTGTTTGTGTTGTAATAGTGTTTGTTAATTCGGTGGAATGGCAGACCTGATCAAATATCCGAACGAAATCGAACATTTTAAAAACGACAAACTATTGTTCTACAATTGCTTATCTCCCGGTGATAACGTCGACGGGTGTGTATTGTTGAATAGGTAAGTGAAGAAATGTTATTAGTTTTCAAAAGTCAACATTTTATTAAAAATAAGTCATTGTAGTGGAGAATTATTTCTACAAATTTCATTTTAGGAAGACAAGCCGTTCGTAAACAGTTGACAGGTTAGGCCTAACGAAACTAGCGTTTTTGTTATCATTGTAACTATTGCACTAAAAGGTAATTTGAGGTTATTTTCTGTACCTAATTTGTTAGTAGGCCTAACTGTTAAAAATAGGTTTATAAAATTTACGACAGGGCTTCCAAATGAATACAAAATTCATTCGAAATTGAGATTAGTTTTTTTACCATCTTACCATTAGCATTGATGTTATTAATTTGAATAAACTGTACGAGCAAGGCTTTAGAAGCAGAAGAGTTTGAGGTTAGTTATTTTGTCTGTTATATCCTTTACATTGTAACCCTGAAGATATTAAATTTAATATAATGTCTACAAAATTTGTTCTGATCAAATTTAAGAAATATCATTAAGTATTATGTTAAATAAAAAAAACGGTTGACACGTGGGTCAAAGAAACCTGATTTATTATAAATTTGTCTAAATTCTCGTCTCCATTCAAGTATTAAAATCTACGTTTTATTACAATTATCTTAAAAGCAAAAACATTATAATAGGTTAATAATAATAGCAAATTATTAATAACTTATTGTAATGTTTGTTTTTATTTTATGTTAATTTTGTTGTGAATTTTTATGTCGTAGATGTTAATACTTGTAGGCCTGAATGAGAACGACAATTTAGTCGTCGAAACGTTTCCAAATTTTTAGTAAATTAGGTTTCTTTGACTGATGATTCATCAACCGTGTTTTTATTTAACAAAATTTTGTGAGTTTACACCTCATTAATAAATATTATTGTTTACAATTTATTATTTATTTTCTTTCAATTATTCCTGAGAAGTTTTTTAATTTTATATAGTTATAGGCATTTCTTAGATTAATTTTAGGGAATACTTGTGTAACAAAGTTTGAGGTTATATTTTGCATTATCATATAATTTAAGTCTGAAGAGCTAGCCGGAAGGATGTTCAAATTAATTTAAACAGAGTTTGCTCTTCACAAGCTAAACAAAGAAATTCCTAATAATAATATTTGAGGTTAGGTTCTATAGTTGATGTCAGTGGATCAAAAGTGGTTATAAAAGTTATTTATAACCTTTTGTGCAGGATGTTAAGGAGTTTTGTTGTTTATATTAATCTCATTTTGCAACTAAACTATATGTTACGCTATAGAAACTAATGGAAACATAAGACAAAGAATCAAACTTGGTACTATCGCCCCAAAAATTGAAAATTTTCAAAAAAAATAGAAGAATATTATTTGAGCAGACACCAACCTCAATAACGTTTCTTAATTAAGCAAAGCGCAATGTTATATTACATGGAATATTATCTATAATTAACCCTGTGAGGTTAGGTTTGGTATTTAAAAAAACGCAAGCGTGTGCGTGTATTTTATAAAGTCGGATATCAACATTTTCAGGTGTCAGCCCTCCTCAGATATTGTTATTTTCCCTCTTTCTGTAAAATTTATTTTTGCAGTCTCAGCTACGTGTGGGATTGGTATAAAATCAGTCAGGGTTTTTAAACAGATGTTTCTTGGCAAGCAGTTATACAGATAAATAACTCAGTACTATATAAATTTGTATTATAAAAAGTGTTAAAATAAGTTTTTTAAATAGTTAAAATCGTGCTTTAAATAACCAATGAATAAAGGTTATGTAATTTTTACTACAGAGATAACCTGTTTGGTTTACGGATAGATTTACACAGTAGTTGTCCATTATTAGTTCTTAGTTAACTCAAAACGTTTGTAGTTACTCGTTCAATAATTTTTCAAGTAGAATGTGTTTTTTTTTTTTTAATTCTGATGTGTTTTTCGTGAAGAATAATTAAGACCAGATAATTTACATTTGTTTTTGAAGTCTATGCTTAGTCTTTGCTAAATTTTACCAAATTATTGCAAGATAATATATTACAAGCCTATATATAAATATTTTGTTTCTTTTACAGTTAAAATTTTTTTTATAAACAGATATTTTGTTTTTTTGGTATTTATTAAGATCAGCGACTAACTAAATTTTTATTTTCCTGATCAATTTGACTTTGCTGAACACGAATCTGAAGTTTTTTTTACCTTGAAATGTCTGCAAAGACATTTTTAAAAAATAATAACCTAACCTGACCTGACCTGGTTTTCTTAGGTTAATATGTGCTTGCCGTTAAAAATCACTTCAAGTTCGTGTACAGCAAGGTCAAATCTATCAATGAAAAAAAAATTTCGCCGACCAGAGCGTTAGTAAGCACCAAAGTCAGGTTAGGTTGGGTTATTTTTGTTTTATGTAAATATTTGTTTGCAGTAAAAAACTTCAAATTCGTGTTCAGCAAGGTCAAATTGATCAGGAAAATAAAAATTGCCGATCGGAGCGGTAGTCGCTGATCTTAATAATTACCAATGTTTTTATGTTAGGAAAATATTTAACCTAAAAGGATTTAAAACATTTTACAATAATATTCATTTTGAGTCGGAGATTCCTGTTTCAAAGACCGTGATAATATTTATTATCGGTAAATATTCCTACCAGTTTAGACGGCTTGTAAATTTTGATATATTTGTTCAACATATTTAATACACAAAATCTATGTTTGTTTATTAGTGGTGAACAAATTAAAAATTCTCTATCAACAGAAGTTACATTTGTAATGTGAAGTGTACACTATTAATTGAAGCTAAAAAGCCACCTAACCTGACCGGCTGGTTGTGAGCCTATTCTAGACCTGTTTCTCATACAAATGTAAAGTCCCATAATTCAAGCTATTAATTATAACTCGCATTTATTGTTTTTTATTGCACAATGCGGCAGGCATTTGTGTTATGTTGTTAAGAACGCATTGTATCTTGTTTCCCTTCCAGATATAACATAACCTTGAAAAAATGCGTTTTATTAGAGATTTTAATCAGGGATAATATGAATGCATTTGGGTAAACTTTAGAAAGATTGTTCATTTGAATAAGTTAGAAGGAATGGAGGCATCAGAGATTTATAGAAATGTTGACGATTTCCATATTTTAAAATCATACAACTTGTGAGTAGTCTATTGTAAAAAAGTTGAAGAACAAGCAAACATTTAGTTTTCCTATTTTGTGAGATAGAGATGTTTATAAATATGTGTATACAATGCTGTCCAAAGGGATTCTTCTCCTATGAAACACACTACTGTATTTCTATCATAAAGCGATCGATTGCAACTCTCGATAGGAGTAGATGTATTTAGGTGTTGTGAATCACATCTCGTGAGCGTTGTAACTTTCTGGTGAATAGAATGACAATAATTTCATGAATGTTTTGGGGGAAAATATAATACTTTGATTTATCGTGTAACAATGTAATAGGATATGTTCCCATATTTGTTTAGTTTTTTATCTATAACATTATTTTTCCTACTCAGATTTAAACTATATATTTTTTTACGTATTTATTTTTGCCATTAGTAATATTTTGTCAAGATATTATTGTCACGATATTACAAGGATTACACGAAAGATGCGTGCAACGAAATATATGTACACCAGGAATATTGCAAAATAAGCTTACAGGATCGTTTTGACAGAAGACGGGGTTAAGCTATGACATCAGTATATTGTGACACGCGAAAAATGCGTACAACTTTTAGGCGAACAAGGGCCTTTTAAAATCATTGCGCTACATAAATGAGTTTACCTCTGAGTTAAACATAGATGTCGCTTACTCTCTTGGGGACGAAAAAACTTTAAAACTGTATATATTATACCTGATCTCCATCACACCTTTTCAGGCTTTGGACTGGCAAAATGATAGAGATATGTTGGCGAGATCATTTTGGCGTGTTTAAAATCATCTTGTAGCCTCGATAATTTTTTTGTTGATTACTTTACTTTTTAAAATTTTCCAGAATTTTAAAAATATAAATCTATATTACAACTTTGCTAGTTTATTTGATCTGATTTCCTGGCTCTAAACTAATCCAATTTTTGAATGTACGAATGAGACCTTAAACAAGACATTAACCTCCAGTTTCTATTTATATTTGTACTGTTTGTTTTTTTTTTTTAAATTCTTTCGTCCTACTTCATACACCTTTTTGTTTCTTCTCTTTCCTTCTAAGGGAAACTCCAGTCTCTAGTGCACAGGAGTCGAAGTTTTAGCTTCCTTTGATAAGTCTCTTTCGATTAAATCCAACTTATCACCATGACAGTTAAAGGCAAAGTGACCTCTGACAAAGTGAAAACCCTTTTTGGCCCATTTTGACTAAAATAATCCAAAACCTTGAAAGTCATTAAGACATAGTTTAGGGGTAGATGACCTGGGTTGACAACTGAAGTCAGGTTTGTACGCTTTTTTCGCTTTTCAATTTTGCGACTTACCCTCGTCAATTGCTATTGTTTCCTCATGTACTCATATTTCGCTGTACGCATTTTTTGTGCCATCGATTTTTTTCAATATACATTTTTTTCCACTTATAAGTCATGAGTTTGCCCCGTTTTTCGGCATAAAAGTAGCTAAGAGAATAGAATATTTAAATTAATTACATATTTTTAATTAATTTCAGATGTTGTTTTTCTTGTTGTTTATTTATTTCAACATATATTTTATTCAAAATAATGTTTAAATAGGATTGCTGATATTTTTTCCTTATGTTTTACAGTATTGACATTGTCTACAGTCTCTGTACTCGTTAACAGTTGAGATAAGATTGAAATTTCTTTATAACTTGAATATTCTTATTGATAAAATTTGTATTCAAATATTTTCAATTCTATCAGATATATTGAGGAATTTATACACCTAATAGGCCTATTTATACACTTGTTATTTATTGTAATCCGTAAATCGATATTTATTGCAATGCGTAAATCGATATTTATTGCGATGCGTAAATCGATATGTGCCGGTTCTCGACTTAGTGATAAAGGCGGGTTACTGCAGAGAGGTCGGTATCCCGTCTACTTGCTATGCATCGCGTACTAATACAAATAGACTCCATAAATTGCCTCTCGCCGGTTGAATAATCGAATCGGGAGCAAAGTGTCAACCCCCTGAGAAGTTAGATTGTCTCACCCCCGGCCATTTCGTCTTCATTTAACTTCCTCCCCCGAAAGCAATAAAATCGTTTCTCACGGATACAACTGTTTGGTACCGCTCGGTTTGGCCGGCGCGGCGCGGCGCCTACCGTGCGGGGAGCTCTTTGTGTTGGCAGTGTAATAGCAGGTCGCATTGTTAGGACAAATCTGAATGTGATTAGGACGTGAATGGGTGATAAATGACGATGGAATGTCGGATAGAGGCAGATGCGTGGACCGTAGGACGAGCACCGACGCAAACCATATCTGAAGCCATTGTTTTTCTAAGTCAGAAACTTATGCAGCTCCACCATTGGCTCATTTTTACTATATTTTGACAGGATAAAATTGATTCGCGTCATGATTAAGGTTCCGAAGAAAACCTCACTGAATTATTTCACAATTCATTCAACATAATTATTCCTTATATTTATTGTTAATACAATAAAACGTAAATAAATAGAAATGTATAAATAAATAAAGAATTCGTAAGACAATATTCTTTATGACAATTCAAGTGTTGATTGTTTTGTGAGTTCATGTGCAAGCTATTTATGTATTTATAACCTTAACTCACTAGCCAGCTCAATTATTACAAATAAAAATTTATGTATTTATAGGCCTTAATGAATCTTATTTTTAAGAAGAAGCCATAACCTTGTTAAAAAATATTTTATAAGTTGGTAGGGAAAGTACAGTAAAATATATTATTTTATTTACAAAATTTAATACATCTCATAATACTAACATCATTTTATATTCCCGTGACTCAAACGTAAAAAGAGGGATGTAGGCCTGTGAGGGAAGCTATTGGATTATAGTAACTGAAATTACAAATAAACATATTTTAAATCTAAGGAAATTCAAGACAACTTATATAATACAATTTCAAAGTAATATTATAATAGAATTATTACTGTTTATTATAATTTTAATAAAATATAAAGACTTTTAAATAAAAATTCTAAGTTTTCGCTTCCATCTCGAGGTTTCCAAATTCAGAACATCTGTGCTTCTGTGTAACATTTTGACTTGAAATTCTCAAATTTAGGATATCGCTGCTTCGATGTAAACCTCAGACCATCTGGATTTACTCCCCAGGAAAGATTTTCGATCACAGCGCTACAAAATTTATCTTATTATATTTGTTGCAATTTAGAAGCCTGTAATCTTCTCCGAATAGGAGTCCAAATGTTTTCTTTTATCCCAATGGAGAGTAAGTGACATAATCTCAGTAAAGAGCTGACCACTTAATCCCAGTACAGAGCTGTTGACTGACATAATCCCAGTGAAGAGCTGGTAATATATTCTCAGTAGAGAACTGCCGACATAATCCTAGTGAAGAACAACCAACATAATCACAGTATAGAGCTGGCAACTTAATCCCAGTAGAGAGCTGTTGACAATTCCAGTAGTAAGGAGTCGACTTAATCCCAGTAGAGAGCTGACGATGTAATAGTAGAAGGCTGACGACATAATTTCAGTAGAGACTTGGCGACATAATCCTAGTAGAGAGCTGACGACAATTCCAGTAGTAAGGAGCCAACATAATCCCAGTAGAGAGCTGTACACTTGATCTCAGTAGAGAGCTGACGATGTAATATTAGTAGAAGGCTGAAGACATAATTTCAGTAGACTTGGCGACATAATCCTAGTAGAGAGCTGTCGACAATTCCAGTAGTAAGGAGCCAACATAATTCTAGTAGAGAGCTGGCGATGTAATATTAGTACAAGGCTGACGACATAATTTCAGTAGATTTGGCGACATAATCCTAGTAGAGAGCTGTCGACAATTCCAGTAGGAAGGAGCCAACATAATCCCAGTAGAGAGCTGGCGATGTAATATTAGTAGACGGCTGACGACATAATTTCAGTAGATTTGGCGACATAATCCTAGTAGAGATCTGTCGACAATTCCAGTAGTAAGGAGCCAACATAATCCAGTAGAGAGCTGTACACTTGATCTCAGTAGAGAGCTGGCGATGTAATATTAGTAGAAGGCTGACGACATAATTTCAGTAGAGACTTGGCGACATAATCCTAGTAGAGAGCTGACGACAATTCCAGTAGTAAGGAGCCAACATAATCCCAGTAGAGAGCTGTCCACTTGATCTCAGTAGAGAGCTGGCGATGTAATATTAGTAGAAGGCTGACGACATAATTTCAGTAGAGACTTGGCGACATAATCCTAGTAGAGAGCTGACGACAATTCCAGTAGTAAGGAGCCAACATAATCCCAGTAGAGAGCTGTCCACTTGATCTCAGTAGAGAGCTGACGATGTAATAGTAGAACGCTGACGACATAATTTCAGTAGAGACTTGGCGACATAATCCTAGTAGAGAGCTGACGACAATTCCAGTAGTAAGGAGCCAACATAATCCCAGTAGAGAGCTGTCCACTTGATCTCAGTAGAGAGCTGGCGATGTAATATTAGTAGAAGGCTGACGACATAATTTCAGTAGAGACTTGGCGACATAATCCTAGTAGAGAGCTGTCGACAATTCCAGTAGTAAGGAGCCAACATAATCCCAGTAGAGAGCTGGCGATGTAATATTAGTAGAAGGCTGACGACATAATTTCAGTAGAGACTTGGCGACATAATCCTAGTAGAGAGCTGACGACAATTCCAGTAGTAAGGAGCCAACATAATCCCAGTAGAGAGCTGTCCACTTGATCTCAGTAGAGAGCTGACGATGTAATAGTAGAACGCTGACGACATAATTTCAGTAGAGACTTGGCGACATAATCCTAGTAGAGAGCTGACGACAATTCCAGTAGTAAGGAGCCAACATAATCCCAGTAGAGAGCTGTCCACTTGATCTCAGTAGAGAGCTGGCGATGTAATATTAGTAGAAGGCTGACGACATAATTTCAGTAGAGACTTGGCGACATAATCCTAGTAGAGAGCTGTCGACAATTCCAGTAGTAAGGAGCCAACATAATCCCAGTAGAGAGCTGTACACTTATCTCACTATCTCATATATTACTTTACATTTTCGTGTTACAGACGTTTTTATAAGATGAAAAGCTACTTAATTGATATGATACGCTGGTTTCCTTTACGAATACAGTAGTATCGATATTCCGAGCCTTGGTATTTCGGGCTGCCGTTAAATTCGAGCCTAGTTCTATTTGAGCTTATTCTATCATTTGGAAAGAAAATGAAGAGTCGGGCTCCCAAGAAATGTTTATAGTCATACGGTATGCAAAGGAAATAAGTCGGGCTTCCAAGAAATATTTATATTAATACTGTATGCATAATAAATATTCATATAAAGTTCTATAAACTTATTTAGTGCATTTTTAATTACCTAAATTATTAGGGTTCATTAAAAATCTTATTTTTTATTATGCACCGTGTAAACCAAATTTTCGGAAATCCGAGGGGGCCTCTGTCCCATCTACCTCAAATTATCTCTCGACTCGCTTTACTGACTCTAGTGTACCAGTATAAAAGGGCAGTGATTTGAGTTTTCTGTAACAAGAATGCAGTTCTCTTCAATACGTATAGGTCTGGTTGCACGTGCGGTCGTTTCTCTTCGAGTTGAAGTTTCCCGGTTTCTGCGTCTCCATCTTGCTATGAATTAATCGATCCTAGGTATTTCGTTTGGCGTTAACAAATTTCATTCGATTCCAAACTCACCTCCGGCATCCACTCTGGCGAAGGAAATCAAGAGGCACCGCCTGTTAACGGAAATGAGCGTCGTGTGACTAACGCGAGATTCTACACTGTGACCACATCTCATTTGAATCTTGATCTACCTCTGTTCTTATCTCGACAACCTTCTCGTATGGCTTCCTTTGTACATTCTCTTCCCGTCCGTCGTACATCCATCAACCGTTTGGCTTGTCTTCTCTTTATCAACACATCACGTCTCGGTCGCGCCGAGTTATGTCCTTTCGCCATGCGATTCCCGGCTTACGTTGCCAATTCTGTGGTCGCTTCTTGTGAAAGTTTTTTTTCATGGAAAGGTTCTTGCCAGTAGAATAGTATTGAACTACTTTATGTGTTATGTTTTAGGGTGGTTATTTTACAATAAATTAAGAGTCGGTTTTAATTTGTTTTCGTTCACTATACGTTCCTTTTTCTCGATTCGTTCTCAAACATCTGAGTTATTAACTAGATTCTTTTAAAATATTTTTTAAAATTTTGTTAAAGGTATGTGTAAGCATAAAAGAGTATACGAAAGTGGTAGAGCTAGATGGAAAAGACCTTGAGGTTTGCCTCGAGTAATGAAAAGGTGATTGTTAGAAATAAAGAAATCGCGGGAGGTGTATCAGAGTGTAGAGTGTGTCTAGAAACAAGTAACATTTTTTTTTTTTAAAATCAGCTCCTACTTAGGTCAACAAAGAAATGTTTTATCTTAATTACTTATTTATTAAATAATGGCATTTAATATAAATATATTCATACGTATGACAGAACTACGATATTAAGTGGAAAAATTTAAAGAAGTTAATTATTATAATTACTTCATTAAATTTAATTGATTTTAATATTTGAAAAACTTTATTAACATCAAGCGTCATCCTCTACAAGTTTAGAAAAATGTATTTGAACTTGATTCGATCAATAAAAAGTATTTTATTACTTGAAAATTTGAAGAGGATACAAAATATATAGGAAAGGCGTGAACTAATAAAAGAAATTAAATTAAAAGCACGAGGTCCGGAACTAAGGCAAAGAATGAGGATTAACATATCTTGCTTTTATATGATTTTTGACATTAGGCATTGTTACTGTCAGGCAACTGTGACTCTAAACTAAAAACTGCAACCCCGTAAGATAATTTTAAACCTGTTTAAGTTTACTGAAGTATAATACTGTATGGATTGATTGTATTAGACGTGCGCGGTAGTGGATAGATTCTTCTTTGATGACAATAGAGAGGAGATCTACCTCACGGTAAGCAACCCTGTACACGCAAGCCATGTTTTTCCATCTCTACAGTTCCCGAGGAACATAATGTTCCCTGCTCAGTTTTTATATTTTTTCTAACGACCCTTTATCATTCTACACAGAGGTGTAGGGGCTACAACCACAGATAGAGAGCTTGTCTATTTAAGTAAGCTATACTATTCATGTCAGCTATGTGTGACCTCCAGGATTATTTCAAGAGAAATATCATTTTCCAACCTCAATACTACATTTATTTCTTCTAACCTTCCTTATTTCTACATATAGAAAGACATAGAGGTTAGGTAACTCCATGTAATACAGATAGAGAGCATGTAGTAAAAGTAAGCTATCTGCTCCTCCCAGTCATGGTTATCCTCCAGTATCATTCCCAGAAAAAACATCATGATCCATCCTCAGTACCTCATTTATTCTTTTTAACCTCCCTCATTTCTACATATGAATTTAGAAGTTAGGTATCTCCATGTAATACAGACTAAGAGCATTTAGTAAAAATAAGCTATCTGCACTTCCCAGCCATCTTTATTTTCCAGTATCATTCCCAGAGGGACATCATGATCCATCATTTATTTCTTCTAACCTTCCTAATTTCTACATATGGGTGTAACGCAATGTAATACAGACAGAATGCATCTAGTAAAGGTAAGCTATCTGCACTTCTCAGCCATGTTTATCCTCCAGTATCATTCCCAGAGGGACATCATGATCCATCATTTATTTCTTCTAACCTTCCTAATTTCTACATATGGGTGTAGAGTTTAGGTAACGCAATGTAATACAGACAGAATGCATCTAGTAAAGGTAAGCTATCTGCACTTCTCAGCCATGTTTATCCTCCAGTATCATTCCCAGAGGGACATCATGATCCATCATTTATTTCTTCTAACCTTCCTAATTTCTACATATGGGTGTAGAGTTTAGGTAACGCAATGTAATACAGACAGAAAGCATCTAGTAAAGGTAAGCTATCTGCACTTCTCAGCCATGTTTATCCTCCAGTATCATTCCCAGAGGGACATCATGATCCATCATTTATTCCGTTTAACCTCCCTTACCTCCTTAATTTTTTACATATGGGTCTAGAGGTCAGGTAACTCCATATGGTATAGACCGAAAGCATCCACTTGTGATTAGCGATCACACTAAGCTTCCCTGCCAGTTCCAGAGAAATATCGGATACTTTCCTCAGTACTTCATTAATTCATTCTAACAACTTATTGAATTATTCCTTCTACCATTCCTTAATCATCTGTCAACACATGGGTTGTAGAGGGTTGACAACATGTGACTTGATAGAGAGTTAGTCTACTTGAAGTAAGCTATGGTAGCCATGTTTATCCTCCACCTCAGTTCTGAAACATCATTTTCCTTCCTCGCCTCTGCATTTATTCCGTTTAACCTCCCTTACCTCCTTAATTTTTTACATATGGGTCTAGAGGTCAGGTAACTCCATATGGTATAGACCGAAAGCATCCACTTGTGATTAGCGATCACACTAAGCTTCCCTGCCAGTTCCAGAGAAATATCGGATACTTTATTCAGTACTTCATTAATTCATTCTAACAATTTATTGAATTATTCCTTCTACCATGCCTTAATCATCTGTCAACACATGGGTTGTAGAGGGTTGACAACATGTGGCTTGATAGAGAGTTAGTCTGCTTGAAGTAAGCTATGGTAGCCATGTTTATCCTCCACCTCAGTTCTGAAACATCATTTTCCTTCCTCGCCTCTGCATTTATTCAGTTTAACCTCCCTTACCTCCTTAATATTTTACATATGGGTCTAGAGGTCAGGTAACTCCATATGGTATAGACCGAAAGCATCCACTTGTGATTAGCGATCACACTAAGCTTCCCTGCCAGTTCCAGAGAAATATCGGATACTTTCCTCAGTACTTCATTAATTCATTCTAACAATTTATTGAATTATTCCTTCTACCATTCCTTAATCATCTGTCAACACATGGGTTGTAGAGGGTTGACAACATGTGACTTGATAGAGAGTTAGTCTGCTTGAAGTAAGCTATGGTAGCCATGTTTATCC
This sequence comes from Prosapia bicincta, assembly GCA_036971475.1. Taxonomy (NCBI): domain Eukaryota; kingdom Metazoa; phylum Arthropoda; class Insecta; order Hemiptera; family Cercopidae; genus Prosapia; species Prosapia bicincta. Next base: position 379,643,718 of record JBAIZL010000002.1, read on the forward strand.
TCCACCTCAGTTCTGAAACATCATTTTCCTTCCTCGCCTCTGCGTTTATTCCGTTTAACCTCCCTTACCTCCTTAATTTTTTACATATGGGTCTAGAGGTCAGGTAACTCCATATGGTATAGACCGAAAGCATCCACTTGTGATTAGCGATCACACTAAGCTTCCCTGCCAGTTCCAGAGAAATATCGGATACTTTCCTCAGTACTTCATTAATTCATTCTAACAATTTATTGAATTATTCCTTCTACCATTCCTTAATCATCTGTCAACACATGGGTTGTAGAGGGTTGACAACATGTGACTTGATAGAGAGTTAGTCTACTTGAAGTAAGCTATGGTAGCCATGTTTATCCTCCACCTCAGTTCTGAAACATCATTTTCCTTCCTCGCCTCTGCATTTATTCCGTTTAACCTCCCTTACCTCCTTAATTTTTTACATATGGGTCTAGAGGTCAGGTAACTCCATATGGTATAGACCGAAAGCATCCACTTGTGATTAGCGATCACACTAAGCTTCCCTGCCAGTTCCAGAGAAATATCGGATACTTTCCTCAGTACTTCATTAATTCATTCTAACAATTTATTGAATTATTCCTTCTACCATTCCTTAATCATCTGTCAACACATGGGTTGTAGAGGGTTGACAACATGTGGCTTGATAGAGAGTTAGTCTGCTTGAAGTAAGCTATGGTAGCCATGTTTATCCTCCACCTCAGTTCTGAAACATCATTTTCCTTCCTCGCCTCTGCATTTATTCAGTTTAACCTCCCTTACCTCCTTAATATTTTACATATGGGTCTAGAGGTCAGGTAACTCCATATGGTATAGACCGAAAGCATCCACTTGTGATTAGCGATCACACTAAGCTTCCCTGCCAGTTCCAGAGAAATATCGGATACTTTCCTCAGTACTTCATTAATTCATTCTAACAATTTATTGAATTATTCCTTCTACCATTCCTTAATCATCTGTCAACACATGGGTTGTAGAGGGTTGACAACATGTGACTTGATAGAGAGTTAGTCTGCTTGAAGTAAGCTATGGTAGCCATGTTTATCCTCCACCTCAGTTCTGAAACATCATTTTCCTTCCTCGCCTCTGCGTATATTCCGTTTAACCTCCCTTACCTCCTTAATTTTTTACATATGGGTCTAGAGGTCAGGTAACTCCATATGGTATAGACCGAAAGCATCCACTAGTGATTAGCGATCACACTAAGCTTCCCTGCCAGTTCCAGAGAAATATCGAATACTTTCCTCAGTACTTCATTAATTCATTCTAACAATTTATTGAATTATTCCTTCTACCATTCCTTAATCATCTGTCAACACATGGGTTGTAGAGGGTTGACAACACGTGGCTTGATAGAGAGTTAGTCTGCTTGAAGTAAGCTATGGTAGCCATGTTTATCCTCCACCTCAGTTCTGAAACATCATTTTCCTTCCTCGCCTCTGCATTTATTCCATGCAACCTTCTCTAATCATCCTTCTATACAGAAGTGTAGAGGGTAGAACGTCTTCTATCACCGATAGAGAGTAGATCTGCGTAACATTTTATTATTTTAGCAAGTATATAAATTTGGTTATTATAGTAATATTTTCTTAATGAGGTTGTTTCCTTTGTAGTCTATGAGTAAGTTGTAATGATTGGAGAAGTAAGCTTAGAATCTCGATGAGGTATTGTGCTCATAAATTTATGCCTGTCAGTTATTCTCCTTATATAAGTGATCCTCAATCCTTCTGTACATACCTGACCAGTTGGGGTGTATTGAATTGGTTTTTAAAGTCTGAAAATCTTTTATTTTATCGAAACTTCTAGTTGAAAAAACTCCATCTTTCCATGTTTTCAAAATTCCTACACAAAACTATATTTATTTCGGTCTGTTATTATTACTAATCGCCTAAGACGGTTAAGGAAATAACCTGAGTTGATATAATTGGAGTAAGGGCATAAAGTCCCTGGTGTGGTAAATATCGAGTACGTCACTACTTGTGCATTAGTGAAGTATATAGATACACTTTCTGTAAGGAGTTGTCGTTGCACATTTTGTAGGAAAACTAGATGGACGTTTAGCAGGGAAGCTTTCCTGTGTCGCCTCCTCTCTCCTGGAATAATGTATAGTAAAAGTCAATTACAAATAAATGTAAAAATCACAAATTTGACCACACAGTCTGTTAAAGGCACAAAAAAAGATGACATATCTGCGAAGGTCGTTCCGGTGGGTCAACACGCTCTCGCCGAAGCAGTCTTGAGATTATAGTTTGTGTGGGTGAGTTCGGCGAGGCGTAGCTGGGGCGCTGGTAATAATTACCCTTTATAATAGATATCGGAAGCCCGAAGGGGCGCCGATAAAACAATAAGTAGCCCTAATAACGGCCTACCACGGGATTGCGCTCGGTAATTAACTTCTGTACCTGCTTCGGCCCTTCAACCCTTGGCTTCATTCAGGTCGGTTCCTAACGACAGGTTGCGGCATGGATTGGGTTACAGGCGGGGATGTACGGCAGGATTGAGTAATTGGCTTCATATTGAGACTTTTCAAACGGTTATTCAGTGCTAAAGATGACGTTATCAGAAGTTATTATTTAATTATAAACATAAGAAACATTTATATTTTTATCTAGATTTTATCGCATAGAATTCAGTTTCTGATTAAAAGTACTTTCCGTCTCTATGTGTCGTCAAAATATTTCCTTAACAATATAACAGTTTCTGCTTTGTTATTTCTACCCCGCTATCTAATTGTTCATCATATTTTATTATTTCTTTCCTCTGTGACGATATGTGGCCTTACTGTTGAGGTCACGCTATAAAAAAGGGGTTTATTTGAACTATATGTATGGAGAATTTGGCGACGTTATTAGTGAGCTAGTATGCTAAATTAACATTTACCTGTGACTAGTACAGAATTAAGGGGAGAACAGAGTTTATTTCGTGTCTGATGACTTTACCAGCTACTATGACATTCTGGTGACATTAAACCATTTTGGTGTTGTTTTCGCTGCGGCTGGAAAAAATATGATAGAAAATATAATTAAAAGTACGATAAAAGTTACTTCTTTTCATATGTGTAGGTTTAATGTCGAAGTGGTTGCTTTGCGGGTGGTACCACTGCGTTCATCCCCGTCATAACTTCCAGATGTAAGGTTACACAAATATAATATACTGTACTATATTTGATTTTAGTTTGATCTGTGAGTAAAGGTAATAATAAAACAGACGCACGCACGCGCGGATATATTCACACTCAACACACGAAGTGCATACATTAAATATGTCAAAACTCTTAACAACTCTTTACACCTTTTAATACACTTTACACCAAGAACTACACTTTGAAACCTTTCCGAAAGTTCTTAAGTTCCTCGTATCCTGGGTTTTTATTATTTTTTTAAGAGTAATGTTGAAAGCACATTTTCTAGCGCCTAGGAAGGTTTTATGCTTTGTAGTCAACAGGTTGACTAAAATTATAAGAATGGGTACCTAATGCCAAGTTTAGGGCATTAGATCCAAAGCAAAGTGGTGGGGCCATATTATTAAATATTTCCGTATCTTATTGTGGCACGCATGAGTTTATGTATGTGTTGTTTGAGTGCGCGAGCGCTTGTGTTGTTGACGTTGTATAATAATTTCCATTGCACTAGTTTTTGTATTGCTTCGATTAGCAATTAAACAAACCCTTCTCTCTTTTGACCCTCTTTTGTCCAACCAATTTCATTTTAATAGGTTAGTAGTGGGAGGAACTGGTTGCGTTTATTAATATAACTAGAAAATACATTATTTACAAAAAGAATAGTACAGTAGATATTATTTTATAACAACTCCGACACACACACACACACGATCGCGTGCGCGTGCGTGAAACAACGCGTGCGCACAATAAACAAAAGATACAGTTGATGATATTTCCCCATTTAAACCATTAAGATGTTTCAGGAGAGTCATGATGGAACCTCCCTAAGAGGGTCGTACGCTATTCACGGAAATTAATGTTCACACACACTACACTTTGTAGTTAATACCTTAAATTTATTAGTGCGTGCTAATTTTCTCACAAATTCGTGCTACAGCGAAAAAAGTTCTATACTAGCATTGCTTCCGCTAACAGGTACAGTCCCCCCACTATATAGTACTACTTCACTGATTACTCGTATCTCCAGGGGGTATTAAAATACCGCCCCAATGCCACACTAGAAAAGATCGAATTTAAGTTGCGTCTCCGGAGAGCGTTCTGCTTATCCGTGTTTGCAACTCTTTACTCGGAATTATTGTTTCTATCAATGGTTTTAGAAGTATTTAGTCGTTCATGTATTGAACACTAACACTGGAAAAGCGTTGTTTGTAGTGGAGAGTTCCTTTTAGGTCTGAACGAAAAGTTTCATAGATTACGCATTATCTTATAATTTCATTACGGTAACTCCTTACATTGGCGACATAAGTCGCGCATGAAAAAATCATTTTGCACGTCATTAATGACATACTGAAGCACACAAGGCTCATTATGCTACTTAAATACACTGTAAGGTATATTGTTTGAAATAGTATTCAACTATTTAAGGTGGTTTTAATCATTTTTAAATTGACAACAAATAGATGCATCACGTGTTTGTATTTAGCGCTCTCTCTCTACCTCCTCTCTCTTTTTCTTTTTTTTTTCATTAAGTCTGTCTTTCATACGGCCATATCTTTCACCGATTCCATTAATTTTAAAATTAAAATAGTTTTAATTTTTTACAGAAGTTGTAAAGTACAACAAATTTTCCGCAGTAAAACAGTTTCTAATTTAAGCTTAGGTTGGCCTAACTCTTTCTCTAACTTCATTCCCTCAAAACATTGGGATTTTTAAAACGAGTGTTTTTTAAAATATAGTAGACATTCAATATTGCACTGTCTTGTTAAATTCTCCTTCTTTCGCTATATAATTAAAAACTTGAACGGTGGAATGTTAAATAGCGTGTTCATTAATTGGCAAAAAACCAACGGTGAGAGTGGATTTTATTTGTATCTTGTTGCACTTCAATTGCCGTCTAGAAATTGAGAAACTAATAAAGTGAAGATAGCATGTACAATTATAAAGGGTCCACGTAGGCCACGTACAAGTCTACGGGCCACGTAGGCGTTGTAAGGAACGAACTTGCTGATGAACTGGTGAAAAGGGATGCAGAAACTGACCCACCAACTGCCCCACCATCCCTAAACTCTGCAGAGAACAATCATTGACGATCTTGAAAAAGCCCATACATTTTCAGATCTTGCTAAAAAAACGAAATAGGAGCCTCTAGACTCCAATGGCCCGTTGCCCAGAACCTTAACTGGCATTAGTACCTCCAGAAACATCTCCACCGGAACGGCGCATAATGGACGGCGAACACTAAAACTCTTGTCCAGGTCCATCCGGCTCCCCTCAGGGAGCCTGTTGGGCGCTATTAATATGTACGGCGTCGAACTGGCTAAATGCAAAGAACTGGCGTTGAGTGAACCAAAACAGACTATTTGTACCTCGCGTTCCATTATTTTAAACGACATTGCACATCTTATTCGATGATGTTAGTAATTTTAAAATGTGATTATCACAAAATTCCCAAGTTCGATTCCTAGGAGTGCCAAAGAATTTCTGTGTACTGTTTAACCTCTCAGGTTATGAATGGATTTGGCCAAAGCTACGTTAATAATGTACCATGAAAGCATTGTGCTGGCTTCATTGCAGTGAGACCTACCCTGTCTCTTCTAAGTGATATCAATGGCATTAAAGAAATCATTATTTATAAATACTGGTAGAAATACATTTTCAAACAGATTAATAAACGTAGTAAATAAAGTGGCAGCGCTAATCTAAATTTGTAACCAAGTTTCTATTTTCTTTACACTTACAGAGGTAGCTCACTGTGATTTTGCGCTTAAATCTTGAATAATTGGATAAAATAATTAATCGCTGGTAATTAATAAATACGTTAAATTCTATCATGGCTTAAGCAACTCTCTGTCGTTTCTATATAGAAGGGAGAACTCGTGGATTCTGTGAGAAATTTAGAGTAATTGTTCTTTCATTTTGTGAAACAGCGCTTATTTTCTGAATGCGTCTGCGTTTGGTTTGAAAATGGAGCTCTGAGAGAACAAAATAATCTTTTTTTTTAGAGGCAGTTTTAATATAATTGTACTGGTTTTTAAATTGTTTTTAATAGTCATTTTGAAATGAAAACTTCTATAAACCTTGTATCGATAAGAAAATGTATAAATTCGCAATCCGTTTAGATTCTCCGATCAGCTGATTTTCACGCTGATCATATGATTCCGTGAAACATCTGGTTTCCTTCTCATTAAAGGTTATGTTTCTTTCATTTACAAATACATTTTGTTATAGATAATTGCATTTCATTTCGTATGTACTGGCAGTAGACTATTAATTGCTTTACTTAGTATATATATATATATATATATTTTTACGAAAAAATAAGAGAAATACAAATTCAAGAATAATTTATTGAATTATACAATTAAAAGCTTTTCGTAGTGCAAACAGCACCAACATCATCAGGAATAATAAAGAATATCAAGCATTCAAGTGTTAGCTAGATCTGAACAACACTTGAAGGTAGAGGTTTGTTAGATCCAATTAAATCTTGTATGTTTGATATTCTTAATTATTCCTGATGATGTTGGTACTGTTTGCCAACGAAAAGCTTTTAATTGTATAATTCAATAAATTATTCTTGTATTTGTATTTCTCTTATTTTCTTCATTCTTATCCTATAATACATATTTTTTATACGTATAATTTAGTAAATTAAAATTCTCACTATTATAAAATTTAAATATCGACGTATTTATAAAATTTAAACGCTAGAATATCGATTCTTTTAGAGTATTGATTTTTGTGTCTAAAAGAATATGTTAGTTATTAAACAATAGTCATTGAACAAGTTTTCATTAATATATTTGTTCAGCACTGTGAACTAATTTTTTAACTAAATGAATAAAACCTACTAACCTCAATACAAAAATCTTCAGTTCTGCTGAAGATGATTACCATGTAATCGAAATGTACATAAGGTAATTGTAATAAAGATTTTTGTATTGTGGTTAGTGGGTTTTATTTATTTAGTTGAAAAAAGTTTTCATTGTTTTAAGTTTTTGATGATTTAGTAATATTTATTGTCTTTTTTGTTATTTCTTTTTAATTTTAATTTTTACAGTTAAGAATGTTTCAATATTTTTATAGTTTGAACATTTTTAATAAATTTTAAGAAAAGATCTTGAGTAGTTTTGAAAAAAATAAAGGCTTTGCGTCAGCAACTGGTCCGATTGTTATATCGTTCATTCAGGCATCTGAATTACGTTAAAACAAGAAACTTCAACACAGTACTTTGTTTTGTAAGTTGACGGACGTTTTCCACAACATTCTTAATATATTCAATTTGGATGTGTTTTTAAAACATACCGTCTCCATTTGACCGTCTCGCATCTCGTCTCGGTCCTTCACGCCTGAAAGCTTGATTAGACTCGACAGATGCCGCGATTAAAAATATAAATTCCCAATAACAAAGCCCTCAGTATTACAATAGGAAATGGTCTTGGCCGTGAAGCGCTGCAACTGCCCGAAGCTAATTTTGAGTTTTGGTTACAGGAAGCCCTCCGTGGACGATGTAGGACATCCGACTTCTGTCAACGCTCGGTAAGTGTGCACCATCTTTAATTACAGTGTTATATTTGTACGATATTACTAGCTTTGCCATTTTTTATCGCTTGACGCATTACGGGACACTCGTATCTCATCTGGAGCATTTGACACTTGCACAGGTGGGGATGTTCCGAAGGCACCGAGCTCTAACAATATGGCAAAGTTAGGAATGGCGAATAAAGAAAACACTTTACAATATCTAAAAAATCAGTGAGTGCGAAAATTATTAATTTTGTGTTCAAATTATATAACCTCTAAGAGTGTACTAGGTGTAGGCTGTAAATATAATGCGGTTATCGTAATAATTAATCTTAAAAGATCAAAATCTGTGTTATAAAATTTATGGAAAACTATAAATTTTGAATTAAGCCCTTTAAAAATATAATGCAGTAGTAAATATATAAAGATAATTTTTTACATTGTAATGTTACATTATAATTACATTACTTTAACAGAATTAAATAGGGGTCGTTACTTAATTTAATTTTTGTTTTTAGAGAGCGTGAGTTTTTAAATACTAGAAGCCAAATCCGTTACTATTAAAATGATATATTTGATAGCTCTTAACTAAAACAAAAAATCAGAACAAGAAAAATAGTTGATAGCGAAATAAATAATGTTTTTGTGATTGTTAAATATTATTTGGAGAAACGTTAGTAACATTGTAGGTTAAAAAAATAAATTTAATACTTGCCCTATTGAATTGTTGATGTATTAATTTGTATTTTTTTAAATTATAAAAAAGTATAGTGGTATTCAAAACACTTAGGTAGCATCAGTATAAAAAGTTCTAAAGTTATAGAGATAAATGCTAACTAAATTAACACTATGAAATGTAATAGACAAAGAAAATATTAAAAGCAGTAGTAGACTTGTGTAAAGTAGTATAAAGTTTTGTCATCAAAATCTTAACTAAAATATTTCTTTAAAGAAACTTATTAGATCACTGTTTGTGACAGAAAGCATTACAATTCAGATTTGGTAGCAAGAAGGGAGAAACTGTAAACAAATTATTTGACGTCTCATGTAGCAGTCTATGTTGAATTCAAATTAAACAAGAGAAGTGGGATTGGTTTGTGTGTTGTTTCAACCTCGTTGTCTTCCCTAAGTTTAATGTAACTTTTAATTCTCTTCCTTTTAAGTTTGCTGGATTCTCTCCTTTGTTTAGATATCTTCATTTATTCCCTCTGCCTTCTGTATACCTAACGTAGCATACTCTATGTTTCCTTCTACCGCTTTCGTTTTTCTTCTGCTTTTGCTTTCTTTTTCCAATTTAATGTAACTTTTAACTCTCTTCCTTTTATGTTTGTTTCAATTTTATTCCTTGTTCAACTAACTTCCTTGCTTCCCTCTGCATTATGTATAATCTTATATCCCTCTACGTTTCAGTGAAGCCCTTTCTTTCGCCTTCTTCTGCTTCTGTCCTCTCTATTTAAGTTTAATATAACTTGAATTCTCTTTCTTTTTTGTTTGTTTGAATTCTATTGTTCAGTGTATCCGTTTTACTTTACTCTGCGCTCTGTATACCCTAAAGGTCCTTTCGCTATTCATCTTTTGCGTTTGCCTTCTCTGCCTCTTAAGTTTAATGTAACTGTAAATTCTCTATCCCTTACGGTGTATCTCTCCTTTTTTGTTTAGCGACACTCTTTTCACTTTCTTCTTCTACTTCTAGTAAACTGTTATTCACTTCTTTACTTTGGTGTGTAGCGTGAATTCACTCATCTATCACTTTTTAAAAGTTTTTTTAGTCCAGGGTTTGCACCCATGTAACATAAAAATAAGCAAATAAAAAAAACTTGTACTTGCAAACAATGACATTGCCAACTTTGTTCAACCTTGCCTTGGTTGGTTAAACCAATACGTTTGTAAAGCTCTTATAATCTGTTGTCATACTTTCAGTAAAAATGTGAAACTGGTGAAGAAAATATTTATGGAGAAAACTGGGTAAATTGACTGGAATACAGGGAGAGATATCAACATCTGAAAAAATGCACACATAATTTACACCTCTTCTATGTCACAACCAATGTCACCTCACTAATGTCTCAACTTATAGTTACCTCACTAATGTCTTAACTTATAGGCATCTAACAACTAATGTCACCTCACTAATGTCTCAACTTATAGTCACCTAACAACTAATGTCTCCTCACTAATGTCTCAACTTATAGTACCCCACTAATGTCTCCACTTATAGTCACCTTACAACTAATGTCATGTTAGTAATATCTCAACTTATAGTCACCTCACAACTAATGTCATCTCACTAATGTCTGAACTTATAGTCACCTCGCTAATGTCTCAACTTATATTCACCTTACAACTAATGTCACCTCACTAATGTCTCAACTTATAGTCACCTTACAACTAATGTCACCTCACTAATGTCTTAACTTATAGGTATCTAACAACTAATGTCACCTCACTAATGTCTCAACTTATAGTCACCTAACAACTAATGTCTCCTCACTAATGTCTCAACTTATAGTCACCTCACTAATGTCTCAACTTATAGTCACCTTACAACTAATGTCACCTCACTAATGTCTCAACTTATAGTCACCTAACAACTAATGTCTCAACTTATAGTCACCTCACTAATGTCTCAACTTATAGTCACCTTACAACTAATGTCATGTTAGTAATATCTCAACTTATAGTCACTTCACAACTAATGTCATCTCACTAATGTCTGAACTTATAGTCACTTCGCTAATGTCTCAACTTATATTCACCTTACAACTAATGTCACCTCACTAATGTCTCAACTTATAGTCACCTTACAACTAATGTCACCTCACTAATGTCTTAACTTATAGGTATCTAACAACTAATGTCACCTCACTAATGTCTCAACTTATAGTCACCTAACAACTAATGTCTCCTCACTAATGTCTCAACTTATAGTCACCTCACTAATGTCTCAACTTATAGTCACCTTACAACTAATGTCATGTTACTAATATCTCAACTTATAGTCACTTCACAACTAATGTCATCTCACTAATGTCTGAACTTATAGTCACCTCGCTAATGTCTCAACTTATATTCACCTTACAACTAATGTCACCTCACTAATGTCTCAACTTATAGTCACCTGACAACTGATGTTAGTATAAAAATGGAGTTTTTTATTCTTGATTTTGCTACAAGTTTCAGGGGAAATTACCGTGTAAAATAGAAATTGTGAAGTAGCCGCTATAACAAAGGTACGCTACGCTAACACATTTTCCATATTACGTTCTTTATATCCTGAATCACAGGGAGTTCATGATTTTACCCTAATTCTTACTACGTTCACATTACTTGTTCCCCTTCTCAATCGATACTTGACATAGTGGCTGGCTGCGTTTAAAAAAATATCAAGCCATAAATACTGTACCTAGCAGGCTGCTTCGGTAGTATTTTCAAAATTTGACCCAACCCGAGCACCAATTTATGCCTGCAATCATCCATAACTCGATCAGCCCGAAATAGAAAAAAGGGGTGATTATCCGAAGGTAGTATTTTACGCGAGGTGTTTAATAACCGCGCGATAGTAATAACCTTCATTTGGACTTGTTTTAGGCAAACACTAAATAATAAGCGAGCGGATCTCTCACGCCTACTCGGGCCCTAATCATTTATCGATTATCTCGATCTGGCTTCGATTCGATCCCGGCGTAATAACCCTTTGTTTCGGTCTCGAATGATAGTGTCCAGATTTTAATCACTGTAAACGAATTAAAAGATGTATAGGAAACGCATAATTCAGAAAGGTGATTTCGCGCAAACTAACGACTGGATAAATAGACGCGATTGTTCGCGTCCTTTCAACTTTACCGATGCGCGAGTACGATTAATCGATATGTTAAGAATATGGTTGAATAAATGGCATTTTCGTGTGAATTTATAATAGAACTGTGTATTGGGTTTTGCCTTATGCTAAGTGGCGGTACGTTGGCGTGTGTTCGGAAACAATTGACCGTATTTTATCGTCGAGTAGGTTCATTAACAGCGTCGTACTGTAGTTAGGTTTCTTAATAGTTGCGGGAAATTTATGGATCAGCATTTGAAATTTTAATATTATAAGTTTTAAATCAAAAATTTTCTCAGAGTTTATTTCATTACAATTTTTTTATCGTATACTATATATAAATTGTAATTTGTGTGCAATGCAGTAGAATTTTCTGATTCCACAAATATTTGAGAAAATGGTGACAATATGTAACGTATAGCGTATTTAACATGCTTGTATAATGTTAAAATTATTTGTAAGATAAACTAAATATAAACAATAAATACCTGTCTCCCAAACTGTTCAGGCAGTGTGTGTGTGTGTGTGTGTGTGTGTGTGTGTGTGTGTGTGTGTGTGTGTGTGTGTGTGTGTGTGTGTGTGTGTGTGTGTGTGTGTGTGTGTGTGTGTGTGTGTGTGTGTGTGTGTGTGTGTGTGTGTGTGTGTGTGTGTGTGTGTGTGTGTGTGTGTGTGTGTGTGTGTGTGTGTGTGTGTGTGTGTGTGTGTGTGTGTGTGTGTGTGTGTGTGTGTGTGTGTGTGTGTGTGTGTGTGTGTGTGTGTGTGTGTGTGTGTGTGTGTGTGTTTGTGTTCCAGAAAGTCAGGAACACGGCACGGTGAAAATATTACAATTTGGAATGGCCAAACAACAATTTTGAAAATGAGAAAAATCTTTTCACAATGCATACAAAACTGCACGAAATCAAAAGTAAAAACTATATTATAATATAGTTATAAGTAAATACGGTGTAAAATTTCAAATCGTTGATTTTAAAATGTCCAAATTTAGTGAACGTTCGAAGGTCGACAGTACTTACCGAATCAGCGATAAGTTGTGTTAATTATCATTACAAATACTCGTATATAATAACTAACACTAACTTATAATCAGTAATTTATTTTCTCATACGCGTTTCAGTTACAGAGTCATCAACAGCGAGCATAACTATACAAATCCTAAACTACAATTTTGATGACGGTTCCTAGCATTCAAAATGATCTCGCTTTCAATTTGAATAGCTTTCAGTGAGTTTATAGCTAGGTGTTTTTATTACACAACCTACAGGCGCTCCTTCATCGCACAACCCAACTTTTTATTTACTTTACACGCAACTGGTCGTGGAGAAAACTTGGCCGTATTTATGGTTAACTTCTTTATTTCTCTCATATTTCTGCATAATATGATACTCTATATGTTTTAAATAAATATTCTTGAAACATTACATTTTTTTTCTTACACAAACTAATTAAAAAATTTCTTTAAAGGTTCATTTAATAAATAATATGCATTAATAACTTGTTGCAATAAATTATAGGTTAGAAAGCTTTCAAGGCAAATTTCATGACAGTGTATTTAAAATTATTAAGTTATGTAAATTATTGTAATATTACAAAGTATACGTATTTCCTCTTTACTTCGGCGTTTTCTCTGCACGTATGTACGTATGTACAATCTGATTATAATATCCAATTTCATGTTACTATTACTGCGCGTACATAAACTCGATATTTCATTGAGTAAACACGTAGATTTATCTACAAACTTGGCTATTTGGCATGGACACGAAATGCATTCTATTTATATTTTGCATATTTTAATCATTGATTTTTCCAACCGGACAAGGTGTAAATAAGACTGATAGTAGTTGTCTCACTTTTTCCTTGCCAATATAAACTGGATTGGCAAGGCTAAGTGTTCCAGCACTGGCACCTTGAAGGTTTAGTAGTTCTTATGTCCCTTGATCGACACGAAATCTCTCTAGTTTGTGTTCTACGGCGTGAAATCATTACTGTATTACCTAAATTAAAAAATTAACTCGTATACTAAATGTACTGCAGAGGATTCAGTCTAAAGAGTAGGTCATCAGATCTACTGACTTGTGGTTTAAAATTAAATGAAAAAAATAATAAAATTCTCCCAAACTCTCATTCTCTCTTTCACTTACGTTGACAAAGAAGATAACTTTATCTAACACTTTCATTTAATAACCTAACCTAACACACGAAAAATAGAAAACTCTAACCTAACCCTAAACAAATCGAAAACTTAGAAACCTAAAGTAAGAAACAAAAATTTAAAAAACCTTATAACATAACCTAAACAAACAAAATCGTAATCTTTTTGTAACTTAAACTAATACACATAATAATAAAAAAACTTAAATACTTGTTTTGTTTTAGTTGGGGTTGGCAAAGTGTATTTAAATTTATGAAAGGACCAGATGATAATTAAATCGTAGTGTTTTTAAATAAACGTATTACTCTTAAGTTGATATTTATGACCCATTTGAAATCTAGTTTAAAAATATTTACAATATAATTAAAAAAAATATTTTTATAATAACACCAAATTCAGTATTAACAACTAATAAGAATAAAGTTTCTTTGTCTCTCTCTGTCTCTCTCTCTCCCCCTCTTTTTTAACCCCTCTTCTCCCTTTGTTTCTCCCCCTCTTTCTTTTAAACTCCCCTCTCTCCAACTCTCTTTTAACCTACCCCTCTCTCTCTGTCTTTCTCTCGGCAGTTCTGCTTGCGAAAAATAACAACAGTATTAGAGTCCTGTTTGGGCCAAATCTCTCTCCCCCTCTTTTTTAACCCCCCTTCTCTCTTTGTCTCTCCCCCCTCTTTCTTTTAAACTCTCCCCTCTCTCCAACTCTCTCTTTTAGCCTATCCCTCTCTCTCTATCTCTCTCTCTCTCCCCCTCTTTTTTAACCCCCTTCTCTCTCTGTCTCTCCCCCTCTTTCTTTTAACCTCCCCCTCTCTCCAACTCTCTTTTAACCTACCCCTCTCTCTCTGTCTTTCTCTCGGCAGTTCTGCTTGCGAAAAATAACAACAGTATTAGAGTCCTGTTTAGTCCAAATCTCTCTACACCTCCCCCCGACCTAATATTTCAACATTAAATTACCACCAAAGGACTTGTTTTGGCTTCAATGATCGTACAATTCCTATTTTGTAATATAGCCTAATACATATAGTCTTTTATTATTATATGCATAGGTTTCAACATTAATATATGTTTTCTAAATGCTTGTTATATAACTTATTTTGTGTACATACTCCCTATCCTTTTTTTTTTAAATCAACACAGAGTGAATATGTTTTGGTGATTTTTCCCAGAAAACCCCTGTACGAATTTTTCAATTATAACCATTTATCCAACGATAAAATTTTACAGCATTTTCCAATCCCTGTAAAGAAGTTTTATTTACTACTTCTTGGATTTAAGAAACCTCTTAAAAACCTCTCAATCTAACAATAATTTAATTTAGGTATCCCTCTGATCTATTGTATAGTTTTGAAAAGTAATAACAAGCCTAAAATAGGTTCTTGTTCACTTTAAATTATTGCTATTCATTAAACTATGGAAGGCTAAATATGTAACGTTAAATAAGGTAATGAACTGTTTGGTAATTTGTGCCATCTGTCACTTAAAATTTAAACTACTTGAAATCAGTTTTATTAGTTAGATAAATATTTGAGATTTCTACTCAGTTATATTTATTGTACTAATGGTACTCAGTTGTTTTCTAATTTTACATGATAAAAAACATTTTTTTTTACCTCAAAACCCGCCCAGCCCTCGTGGCAGCAAACCTCTAGCGAGCTACCTCCGTCTCACATGCTCATGCGGTTAGTATCCCTACCGCGAGTGAAGGAAACGGGATTGATTGCATATGTACCGAGCTCATAAGCTCTACGGTAAGTGTCGCGCTAAGACCGGGATGAAAAAAACCTGGCAACAAAGAAACCCTGCCAGGAAACATCCCGCGACCGATCATGCAGGAACCCTGGGGGCTTGGATCACATTATGCTGAGGGATAACGAGCGATATTACCTTACGAATACCCTATTAGTGAGTCTATGGCAGGAATGACATGCACCTCTTCTTCTGCTGTCTACTCGAAACTGAAAAGGCATGCAATCAAATTAGTACTTCCGTTGGGGTTAAGCTGTGACCCTGAGGAAGTACCCCTGCGTCACCTGAAACATATCTGTCAAGCAGAAACTATTAGTATGTACATATTTATTTTTTGCATTATGGTTGGAACTAGGCGGTCAGTAGGGAGAGCAGCCGTCTGTGTGTGTCAGGGGTGGGGGTCGCATCTACACAGTGAGGAAATGAGTGTGAATGTTCAATGTGCTTGAGTCTGTTTGTAGAACCTTGTTTCTAAGCATCGGAGGTGTTGTTTGATGAAAGGCACTTTTAAACATTGTGGAACAGTAATTTTACATGGTTTGTATTTGGTAATAGTCAGAGCCTTCTGTTGGCAAATCGTTAAACTACTATGAAATATATGAAATATTTTAAGGAGAGTATAATAATTGTATTTTACTTTTATAGTTTGCTTTAACAAAGGCAGAATTATATTTGTGTACTTTGCCATTGTGTTGCTCTATTCATTCTTTAACATTGCTTGTTAGAAATTTGAATGAGCTTCGAGAGTCATGCTTTGCCATTTCCCGCCCAACAGGTCTGGGTTTATTTAAAAACAGCCACAGCCCACAACCTTGAACCACCCTTGATACAGTTTTACAATTACCATTGTTGCCCTCCTCAACATTCTTTAATACAATTACGATTGTTGCTGGATCGGTATTGGGTGCACCTGAGACCCCTTGTCCTTGTCAGGGATTCCCAAGTGTCAGATGATGGACTCAATGATGTCGAGGAATGTCGAGACAATGGCAAAGTGGGTGTAGGCGTTCGGCCTACACGTCCACGCAACGCCACTTGTCGCGTTCGCTCGTTTCCCGTTTAGTTTAATGAGCTGCCTAAATAGCGCACGCTGACACGATACGGTCACTGCCGATCGGATATTGTACACGAACGTTTTTAAAATATTCAAAAAATTATTATTTCAAAAATATCTGAACCCTTGTAAATGTCTCGAATCTGAATGTTTCGTCACCAGTTTAGAACCCTTTATTTAAAATCTGAAATGGTTCTGAAATGGTTTAGTCCAATAATTCGATCGGAAGATTTAAAATAAATAAATTATAAATCATCTGTCAATTTATTTTCCGTGTAGTAAAGGACATGCGTCAACTTCTTTCTGAAAAAGTTTAAAGAAGAAACAGTTGATAAAATTTTAATAATGTAGTCAGAGGGCACCTAGGCGATCTCTTATCTATTCAACCAGTGAACAAAAAAAATATAAATATTATTAGGTAATCGGGATCTCCAGGGAGAATGACAATTTTCCCCTCAATTTCATCCTTAAGCTCGTCAGTACTGAATTGTTCCATACCAGTTTCAGGCCCGAAATCTGTGAGGGTGGTTCGTGATACTACCCGTTTTAAGAGCCGGAACGCCTTACTGTAGGGTCTGGATTGATCACAGCCACACCCGGAAACAAGACGATACTCTAACCAAACACTACGCTTTCATCCGATTCTCCAGAACTACTCGAGACACTTTACGGACAGGTTATAGCTTCCTGCCCCATTTAACCCTCAACACTCTATCTGCCTAGCTCGGTACAGATAGTTAAAATAAAGTTTTGTCTTCTTTCCACTGGCTATACCTTCAGACTAAGATCTCAGACAAATTGGGCACAGATCGACACGTTAGACCTTGGAACTGTGGTAGGGACAGTAGACAACAATGAACCTAGAAAGGTAGAAAGAAAATGTAGGTCTGTTTATTTATTGCAGGCTAATACCAAATAAGGATTGTCATTGCCAATGTGACAAACTAATTTTTACCTCAACGAAAGGTTTTGAATTTTCGAACAATTTAATTTTCACGTTCGAAAAAAAGTTTTAAAATTCTAAGTCATAAGGCGATTCTTGTTGTATTCATATACCAAAAACAAAAAATATCGACATAGATGATCGTGCTGTTCATCTAAGAGAAAAATGTAAGTGTTATTTTTATCCTGAATTCTTAATTTCAATTAATTTTTGTGTTGCGAAGGTGGTACAATTGTAGGGTTAGTAGTCGAGGGCGTAGAGAAAAGGTATATCTTTCTATTGCAGTAGAACCTAGATAATTCAGGACCGTGGTCCATGCGGGTTATCGAAAATCCAGGCTGGCCGAACACTAAGGTAAAATTAAAAGAAGACGTACTTGAACAAAAACTTCTATATATACTTATCAAACAAAGAGTATTGTACTGAATATATACAGCATATGATCATACACATTGTATATACAGTTAAAAACTCAATTGCAATTTATTTCTCGGCAAACAAATCTGTCAATTTCGGCTGTATAATTTGGCGAACCGCTTTCGTGTAATTCTATCGCGTAGTCTTTTCAGTATAAGACGCGTATTACGTTCATATTTTGTTTATCTGTAGGTCTCAGGCGTTTTTATTGTTGTGTTAGATTTTTTATGTATGCACTGTGCTCATTTGTTTTTTTTTTTGTTATTGTTTTTATCGTACTTCAAAATCATTCCGGGTTATCCGGAGATCCGTATTAACAGAGGCCGACTTATCGACGATCCATTCTACCTTAAAAGAAAAGTTCTTCTTCAAGCGGGCTTTGAAGCGCGCTTTGCTCGTGAAACGACTTTCCCTCAGTGACCCTGACCAGAGGACATTCATGCCTTTAAACCTACTTTAAGAGTGACATTCTGTCCACTATCTTAACCAAACTGCATTTTACTAAGACTAAAGATCTTTAGAATGAATATAATTCTGCAGACCTCGGCTGGTGCTTCCTGTTACCTTAAAGGACTTCCCTCAGTACCACGGTCACTTCCTCACACACAGCTACCTTGGCTGTAGCAACACATAATCTCTAAGAAACATCTCTTCCCCTGCACCCGTGGTTTCTATCTATCTGGTAAGACCAACGCATATTTACCCTCGTGTTTTAACATAATCGATCATTTCCCACAACTCATACAGACGTTTAGAGACCGAACGTATCGATTGCCTCCGATAAATATCTAGCTCCCCTTAGAGAACACGTCTTCCTGGGTATATATTCCTACAGGGTGGAAGTACATTTTGATATTTAAGGTGAATACTTGTTTTCGCTGCGAGTTTCTGTATTTTTTACTCGGGAGTAACATCATTGCTTCCGTCACACTCCATTCATTTTCGAGCTCTACATATTGAAGTCTTTAGCTTAAATTAAGTGATAACATATGATTTCATACAACAGCTGATGCTATTTGGTTGTAGAACAGCTGTTTTAAAACGTAGGTTATGCTATTTTAATTATTGTACATTATTAAGAATATATAAATTTATTACTTTAATAATGTATATTATTGTACATTAAGGTATATTTTTTCAGTTAATAAATATATTAATTTATAATTATAAAAATTACTACAGTTAATTAAATATAATGATATAGTTCATATTTTTAACCAAATGTTTTAATTAAAACTTCCTTGAACGCATCTGACAATTTTTAAGAACTTATTTCAATTAAATACATTAAACAAAATTTATATTTAACGTTAAAATTAAATTTAACAGTAATGTTTTAACATCTAATAAAACTTTTTATGAACTATATTAACTAGATTCCATTAAACCTCTATTAACCATATAATTTTTGAAATAAAATATTAATTTCTGTCGGCCATTCCACTGACACAATTCCATTTCTTTCAAATCTTCTTGTGATCTAGCCCTTTTAAAACTCCTAGTATGTACGTTATGAGTTTTATTTCCATACAAATATATTATTATTATATTGTAGTACAGTGACTTTAATGAGTAGGCTAAATATGTTGTTTGATATATATATATATATATATATATATATATATATATATATATATATATATATATATATGTTGTTTGATAAATATAGACAAGAACGCCATCTTCCTCTGACGACGACATAACTGACAGCTAAACTAGGAACTTTATTAATCACTTTAACAATGATTTTAGGAACTTTATGTGAACGATCTTGTAAACCGACTAGCAACTTTATTAATAGCAACTCAAGTTTACGTTGCGTTTAGATCACCAGTTGCTTTCTGTATGTTCGCAGCCTAACTGTCAATCGTTGAAATGTAACTCTTTTTTTGTGCTATTATTGAAGATCCAGTATTTTAGAGTGATGTAAAAGTTTAATATTATCTATCTTAAAAAAAAAACATTTTTTTGACATTTTAAAACTTTGGAACTAACTTCAGTTAACGGGGATGAAGGAATGAATTATTTTGAATATTTGTACTTAGGGAGACATTCAAATGCTCATTAAAATTTTCTTAATGACGTATTTATTTAGGTGTCCGAGCACTTGAACTTTTTAATTTTATAAACCTTTTTAAAATAAAACCAAACATCGAAAAGATGAATAGGATCATTACGTTAAACAACTTTTAATTCAATTTTTAATGGCTGCCCTTTATAATCCCTACTGATAACAGGCCCGCTAACCGTCTGTGCCTGAATTCAAGACACGTCTCTGCAAGCAGCTAGTCTGCCGCAGACCTGACCTTGACCAGTGACGTCACCATTTTGTGGACGCTGGTCACGTGATCCGGCCAGCTGAGTCACGCGTCGCGACGGTACGTGCCCCGCTAAGGGATGCTGTACACGTCACAGACGCTCCAGTAACCAAGCTATTCCTGTAATAGCTTCACATCCAAGTTCGACGCTTGAATTTTAGTTACTCCATTTCCCCGACCACTTAGCTTCGCCGTAATAGAATTTGAAGCAGCTCGACGCGCCGTCACGTTTTATTCTGATAACGTGTGTTTACTGGAGTAACAAGTTGATTCTTTTTGAATGCAGCCGTTGGTGGGAATTTTAACGCGCGCTCTGAGACGGCGTTGGGGGTACATTTTAGATAGGTTCGTTTAGGTGTTTATAGAGTGTCGACTTTTAAGAAAGCTGTAGGTGTTTTGAATACATTTACTTTTATAGTTGGGAGCACTTGTTTTTATCGTAACGCTGGCATACTAGTTGAATGCACAAACAAACTCTTGCTTTATTTTTCCCTTCATCGAATACAATTTAAGTTTCAATATTTTATGTATTTAATTACATACAAACGTTTCATATGCAATAATAGCGGTTTATAGTGATTTTTAAGTTTGCTGTCAACTACCTGTGGTGGCATTATCGAAAGCGTCCCATACATAACCTCTGTGAAATTAATAAATTATATAAACAAGAGTCTAGAAATGTATATCATAAAATATACAAACATAATACAGTAGATGTGCAACTATTCGAATCAATTGTAACCGGACCCTACTTTGATGCACAATTATTCGCTTAATTGCGTTTTATCGAAAAAAGTATATTTTAATTATTTACTGTATGTTACACATGGAATAAAAACTAATTTCTTATAGTTTCATATTTGTTTCTAAGCTTCTCGAGCAAAAATTCGGACCAAAAATCAGGTTTTCAAAGAACGTTGTCGCAAAAACCAACTGACAACGGTATCTCCTAATTCTTTGGTTTTTGCTGCGTTTATTGATTTTCTAGAACTCTTATCTTTATTTTCAAGCACTAACACGAAGTGCTAGTGTTTGTGTTTAAAAGTGTTGGTTTGCCCCTTTCTGCGTATGAAATCATTGATTGTCCAACACCGCACATCTCAACCAACTGTTCACGCGTCTCCTTTATCTGATTGGTCTATAATAAGTTTATCCGCTAACGATAAGAAAACATCGGACGCGAAAGACTACATCAAATTAGCAGGTCAAGGGCACACTTACTGACTAGTTATAACGAATAGTACCAGTTGTGCAGGACCGTGTCCTGGCGACCGACGACAGCGGGAAACAGCACTGAGACGGTGAATCAGCAACCAAATAATGCTTGCGTGCACCTACACTAGCGTAGCGGAGAAAACGCCAATAAAATGTTTAAATAGAATAATTACTGTATTTTAGAAATTACTGTACGTTTCTGGCCTAATTTTTTAAGATCCCTCGAAAATCTGAAAGCGATTAGGATCGTCGGATTTTGGATAATTGGATTTATACGGAGCAGTATTTACAACAGTTATATCTGAACAAATTCTGGTTAAATACAAACAATATTATATTGTAATTTGTTTGATTTATTATTAAATGGGGAAAATACACAAGGGGTTTTAGAATTGTATTGTATTGAACCTTATGGAGATGATGGAGAGTTGTCATAATGGTATAATGCCTCAGTAAGGTGTGTTTTATAATGCTAATCTAGTAAGTAACCGAAAAGCTTCAAACTCACTGTAAGTCATTATTCTTGTTTAGAAACTATTGTTCTTCAATAAATATATAGCAACGGATTCGCTTGTAACTATAGGTGTGTGAGTGCGTGTGTGTGCCGTGCGTGCGTGCGTGCTTGCGCGCGCGCGTGGGTGTGTGTGTGCGCGCTTGCGTGCGTGTGTGTAGGCGTGCACGTGTGTAGGCGCGTGCGTGTGCGTGCGTGTGTGTGTGTGTGTGTGTGTGTGTGTGTGTGTGTGTGTGTGTGTGTGTGTGTGTGTGTGTGTGTTTTAGCTCGTGCAACGAAGTGGACAGGGTTATTATTTATACATTTACATAATTTACCTCAATTTAACCCTTGATCGCGTATCCACCCCGCAAAACTAAAGAGCACCACTTCACACAAACTGTAACGGCGTTATCCTCTTCTTGTTCTTCTTCAACGTTACGTGTGTTGAGTTTCTATATACAATATTTGTATTCCACAGAAGTCACGTTTTCCAGCATATGCTTCACATCTCTTAATCTGGTCCATTGCCGTGGGACCCTTGTGGAGTGCATCTTTCTGCATTTACCACGAACTGTTACAGCAAGAGACTTCATTTTGGATGATCTGTGTATTAAAAGACCTTGGTTTTGTTTGACGTAGCGTCACATTTTAATTCAAAATTTCCACGGTTATTTTAAACTAGTTGGAACAGGTAGCCACTTCTTTATGACCCTGCTAAGAAGTAGGTGTACCTCAGGTACGTGACATATTACCCGTACATCCTACACCAGAGGGCCTTATATACGTGCCTTCATTCTATATATAATCACAATGATTTCTAAATTCGTACTGGCTTGTCGCCTTGATTTTACAAAACATAGTAACTTTAAATCTTCTTTATAAACTACCACAAATTGTGAAGATCTAACCAAAGTTCTCCCTAATATTCATTCACATTCCAGAGTTTTACGTTTGAAGAGTTTTTTTTGGAGTTTTCCCCAATAGAATCTACAGTCTAGTGCTATCCACATATATGTTACAGTACTCGTATTGGAAACTAACCAGTTACTAACAGTGATCGGAACTGTAAGAGGTTTTTATCTATAAAACAAACATGAGATGTTTACATTTAAGCGTTCATTTCTAATCCAGCTATCCAAATCATTAACTAATCAATGGAGTTTGTAGCTTCTTCTACCGTCGCGGTATCCATTGCTAGCTGTGAAATCAGTGGCAGTTGAAATTGGAATCCTGAAAGAAGTCCTGTGTACACTATCTACACAAGGATGAGCATTGGTAAAAGAACATTCTCCTGAAATACACCAGCTGTGATACTACCCTAGTCCAATATCTTCAATCTGACCGGATAACCTTTCCTGAAGTGTTGGGACAGGATTGTCTTAGTATTATTACCATCAGTATTAACCTTGTCTGAATCATGAAAGGAGATAGTTTCACTCATGAGAAAGGAGATAGTTTCACTCATGAACAGTCCTCTTACCTTTCGAGGCAGAAGAGATGTACGTCCTTGTAGGAGTACAGTTTTATCACCTTCCTAAACTGTTTTATTTCAGGAAGGAGAGACAGTTCAGTTCTTCCTAAGAAGATAGATAGGCTTATATAGATTAAATTGTATTTGTAAAAACAATTTGCTCCATGTTCTGTATGATGGAAGAAAGTCGTTCCACATTTGGGTTGACGAATTCACTTTAGGGATGGAATTGTGGGATCTGACATTAAATTACTTTTAAGGATTTGGTAATCAATTTTTCTATTCAAGTTTGTTCTGAGAAATGTTTTTTCTGTAGAATTTGAAGTAAATTAGTAAACGAATTAGGTTATATTTTACAAATTTTATCAACGAAGTAACTCTTTTAACATTTTTCAGGCGCTATAAAGTTAATTGGTCGTTAATAAAGTAAACAGAAAGAACTTCAAATACTATTCCCAAGTGAAATCTGTTGAAAAGTATAGATATCGTTGTAAAATTCAATTATAAAATTTTAATTATTTTAATTCACTTCAATTATTTACGAAATCGATTACTGTATTTAAATAAAAAAATATACTATTTGCTTACTTTGATTACGTAAGTCATTTAATGTTGAATAAAATCAAACAAAAAATTTGGTTTGACAAACTTTAATTAAATTTTTAAATTTTAATAATATTTTCATGTTTTGTAATATCTTACGAAATACAAATTAAAGGTAAATTTAACGGAAATAAAGTTAGTTGGTGGGTAATTCAAAACGATTCGTAAGTAAAAATTTATTTCCCATAAAATTTAAATACATATTATTTCCAAGTGAAAGGAAATGGGTTTATATTGTACAATCTCAGGGTGACAAAGTAAAATTTGGCTTCTACATCTATTGGAAGTTTATTTAAGTTTTATGTTGATGTTGAAGCAAATTCGGTTAATTAAATTATATGTGTTTTTAATAATTGAATGCTCAAATTCAAATATTTTTATAGGTAAATCAGTAGAAAATATAATTTTAAATAAAATCAAGTGGAAATATTCTTCAATTTTCGTAACATTTTTATCTATTTTAGTATCCTACAAATTACAAGTTAAAAGTAAAACGCTAGCGATTAAAATTTGCACACGTACTTATGTTAAACATTTTATATTATAATATTACGTGTATAATCTATATATTTTTAGTAACACTTACATATTCCAGATTTAAATTTAAGTATCAAATATAAATATCGAAGTAAAAACTTTCAATTTTTATTTAAACATTTAAATTAATATAAATTAATTAAATTGTTACAAATCCATCTAAAGCTGTTTCTGCAGTCACCTTCCTTTTAAAACAAAAAAGCTGCCTTTAAATGACTTCTGTTGACATTTTTTTAAAGAAATTATTTTTTATCAGTGGCCATTAACTTAAAGGGTGGTTCACAGTTGAAAGTTTTCTGAGCAACCCAAGTAATCGCAATAAACCCTCCCTCACTAAGTAAGTTTATATTTCAAATTTCTCCAAAGTTATAACACGGATCCAACAGGTGTTTTCTAAAGGCGCTGTGTTTGTAACAATCTTATGATGAGATATTGATAGCGGGCTCCTCCCCCCTCCCCCCAAGGTCGCGGGGCTCAGCCCCCCAATCAAACTTTGAGTCGAAAACTAATTTGAGCAGAGGAGAATAATGCATATTAAGATTGGGCCCGGGCAGGGGGACGCTTTAATAACAGGGATAGCTTTGGATGCTGTAATGAATTGAACCATGGCAATTACCGAGCGCACGGAAAAAAAACCTACTTAATTTGAATACTCGGGACTTTTTTTGTAATTAAGTGCGGCAGGATTTAATCGAATTAGGTTTCGTTTGAAATTTACTGGTTGTAAAGTGTTTATTTTGCTCGTAGCTTTTGGAGAATATGAAATTAATGTTTGTAAAACCTCTTGAAGTGTTTACATCACAAAGTATCTACAAGAAGATCAGGTTTTATATTCAATGTTCGTATTTCTAGGAATCTTTTAAAATTATATTAGAATGAATCAACTTCTGGTTATACTTCATCTAGAGTGCTCTTATTTATCCCAATTTCTAAAGTGTGTAATTTTAAGCACTTTTAAAATAATAAAAAAGATCTTATAACAGAAAGTATAAAAAATAAAATATTAAAAATTAAATTCGAAGACAGATTGAAATTTATTTTTATCTTTCTGCGTTTAAAGTAAAACCAACGCTTATTCTAAACATTTCATATATAAATAAAGAGTTTAACTAGTCTAATAAAAAACAAACACAACAATAAGATAGTTTACGATCTTTCTGTCTGTCTCTCTCTCTCTCTCTCTCTCTCTCTCTCTCTCTATATATATATATATATATATACACACACACACACACAATAATGCAAGATATAATAATAGGCACCAATTTCCAAATATTGAGAATATGAAAGTTATAAAAGAAATTAATACAGGATTAAGAATGAATATATATGAAGCATTCGAAATATATAAATACAGTTATAATAACAAATTAATAAAAGAACAAATACAAATACATTCTAAATTTGATACTATATTCAATGTCTATAATGTTACAGCAACAAAATAAACTTGGATATTTGTATAAATTTAGCAACAATTCTATTTCAAATTTAACATATGTTTTAGGCCTATATCTTGCATTATTGTATTATTCATTCCTGATGATGTTGGTACTGTTTACCAACGAAAAGCTTTGAATATAAATTAATAAATATTCTTGTATTTGAATAACCTATGTTGTTTTAGATTATTAAACAAGAAATCATTATATATATAAATAAATAAAATGAATTATTATTCATCTTTATTATTATGCATGTGTGGACTAGTCCGGATAATTTCTGACACTTTAAAAATGTTTTAATTCACACAGGGTTACTTTATCTTTCCTAGGACGACTTTTTCGACAGTAATATTTTCGTGTAAAGAACCAGTTATTAATAACAAGACAAACAAACAAAACATGAATATGTAAAATGTTAAACTAATAAATCTGTTTCTGCAGATAACTTGCAGTTCTAGTAATGCTAATTTATGTCACGAAAATAATCCAATTAATCGCAACAATAATTAAGTATTTTAATTTACACATGTTTACTTAAAACTTCCCTAGGCCGACTTTTTTGCTATATATTTTAGTATTTTGGTATTAGGTCTACTCCAAGAGAGCAACGATGTAATTGTACAATTCTCCCCATCTCCCATTACTAGGAGATCATTTTGCCTTTTCTTACAAACAGAGAATTCTTTTTTTTACCAAACTATTGTAGCTTCTTATGGCGCCGATAGAGAGTACCTACCCTGCAGACGTGGTCTCGTAATATCTCCACTATATCCTCGACCATGTCCTACCGTTCGCATCATCTCCTGTACGTCGTTGTCGATATTAGACTGTACTGGCGGATCGTCTAAAACCTACAAACATACATAGATTTCGAAAATATATCTAAGCAAAAGATCGAGGATTGAACTAAATGATATTTTTCTAGAAGCTAACCTAAGGGTGCGAACAGAACAAGTTGGTCGCGGTAGGCGTGGATGTCGCGTCGATGTTGACAGCACATAGCGAAGAGGTCACCTGCGATGCTTAGTCAAGCTCCGGTCTCTGTTGTGGTTATTATTACACGAGCTAATTAACACACACACACACACACACACACACACACACACACACACACACACACACACACACACACACACACACACACACACACACACACACACACACACACACACACACACACATATAATATATTATATTATATTATATTTTATATTATAGTCTCTCATGTTGGCTCTGACCAGCTGGTGTTGGTAGCAATGAATCATTGCCTGTGTGTACAGTATCTCCCTCTTTAAGCAAATATTCTCTCTAACAAATAACAATGTTCTACCCACTCTGTCTCGAAGCAGGCGTTGACTTCAATATGTGAAATAATAAATTAAACATAAGCGCGCCTTAATAATGACGTCATTTCATAAACTTTATCGCCGCTTAGAGTTTTAGTAGAGTCATCAACGGCAAATGTAGTCGTATATTATGTATTCGTTGCTATTTGGACGAATCGGCAAGCCTCGCGGTGCCCATTGGCTAAGCGATAAACTCGCTTTACCAACTCAATTTCCATAGCCTCCAGTGCCCGTCTGTCCGTCTGTCACCGTAATAAGGCCGTGTTAAGGACGATTGTTTATAACGGTTAGAGGGAGTATACTAATTTGCATAATATCGTCATATCACAAACGGCCAGCATTGCATCTTACTACTAACCGTTCCGCGCACATTGCTATCATTCCTCGAGGCCATAACGAATATAATGGACATGTTTTCACAACTGACTTTACTCGTATATTAAAGCGTTCGTATGTGCAGAAATGTTGGAGGCCCCTGGTATTCGGTTTGGTGAGGATATGTCGCGAGGAATGCGCATAGTTTTATTTTGTTTGAAATATTTGTTATTAGAGAATTAACGTTTGTGTTAGTAAAAATGAAGACAATAAATGTTATTTAACTTGAGCTGTCAAAAAATTTTTTAGTTTTGTTTTTAAATTTTTTAAAATTATTTTGTTTCTATAGAATAGCCCACAGTGTCTATTTTTTTATACATCTATATTCATATGAGAATATTTTGCATTACAACTTTCATTTTTACATTTTATAAGTGTGACGTGATGTACGGCACCCTTATTTTTGACCTGATAAAATCTAAATTTTGACGTTGTAGACTACTTAAAAGTTTGACGTCATGGACCTATAGGCTACCCTAAAGTTTGACGAGATATAGGCCACCCTTAACCTTGATGTGATATAATCTACCCTAAAGTTGGACGTTTGAGGCTACTCCAAAGTTTGATATGTGATGTACTATAGTTCAACGTGATATAGGTCACCCTACAGTTCGATGTCAAGGTATATAGTTTGACGTTCATGGTACTCTAAAGTTTGACGTAACATATACTACCTTTACGTTTGACTCGATATAATTACCCTAAAACTGACGTGGCTTAGACTAACCTAGAGTTTCATGATCAAGGCACTTTAAGGTTTGACTTGATATAAATACCATACAACTTGACGTGACGTAGGCTAACCTAAAGTTTAATGTTCAGAGTACCTTAAAGTTTGACGTCCAGGGTACCCTAAAGTTTGACGTAACATAGACTACCTTTACGTTTTACGCGATGTAGGCTGACCTAAAGTTCAATGTTCAGGGTACCTTAAGGTTTGACGTTCAGGGTACCCTAAAGTTTGACTTAACATAGACTACCTTTCCGTTTTACGTGATGTAGGCTAGCTAAAGTTTAATGTTCAGGGTACCTTAAGGTTTGACGTTCAGGGGACCCTAAAGTTTGACGTAACATAGACTACTTTTACGTTTTACGTGATGTAGGCTAACCTAAAGTTTAATGTTCAGGGTACCTTAAGGTTTGACGTTTAGAGTACCCTAAAGCTTGACGTGATTAAAGCAGCCCTTACGTTTGGCATGATATAAATTTACCCTGAATTTTGACGTGATGTAGCCAACCCTGAAGTTTGACGTGACAATGGCTACTATAAAGCTTGCGTATAAGTTTGTGTGAAAGTTACTGTAACGAAAAAATGAAACCCTCTATGTAGCCGTGAAGGGCTACATTAAAATGGGAGGAACTATATTTTGTATAATAAAGGCGAGAAAATCATCTCCCTTTACTAACCCTACTGAATGGGTTTTCTGTAACATTCTTCACCAGATGTAAGCCTAAATAAATAAGTATTGTGTAAATAGTATATACATTAATTTTCTATGCCTAACCTGTATCGCTACTTTAGAATTCATTAATAAGAATTTGAGCAAAGGGAGTTTTGTTCTTAAATCTTCTAAGTTGTATAGTTTTGTTTAATTTTTAAGTGCTGCCGTAAGCAATTTTCCCACAGTTTTACTAAACGCATCTTCGGCGATATCAGTTCTGCCCTCATGTGAACCGTTGAAATCAGTTGTAAAGATGCGCGGGGCAAGAACGAACGCGTCCATTAAGAGTTTATCTCGACGAATCAGACAAAGGAGCGATTGCGCTGATAATGCTAAGCGTTGCCTAGTCGCCGGCCTTGATCCATTGTGGGCAAATCTGCATGAAGTATCTGTCGATGCTTAACGCGCGAGACGAATTGTGTTTAATCGACTTCTTAGACAAAAGCCAAGTCAAACATTGTCCGAGGTATTCCGATTAGAAATACAAATACATTTGTCGCAATTAATAGGCCTACTGGTTTTACTAATATAAACATAAAGTATCTGTCGATGCTTAACGCGCGAGACGAATTGTGTTTAATCGACTTCTTAGACAAAAGCCAAGTCAAACATTGTCCGAGGTATTCCGATTAGAAATACAAATACATTTGTCGCAATTAATAGGCCTACTGGTTTTACTAATATAAACATAAATGTTTCAAAGTCAATTCCTTCTTAGGTCAACAAACGAAAATTTTATTTTAGTTATATTTTATTAAATAAATACTATTAACGTAAATTTACAATATAAAACCAGCTATTGTATGAAATCATAAGTTAATATTTTTTTTACTTCAAGACAAATGGACCGAAACAACTATATTGCATACTTTGCCCCTTTTATGTAAAGTTCATCCCATATAAATCTTAGATTAATTGTTTCCTTTCACTCCTAATAACTAATTCCAGTTCAATTATCTTTACACGAGAATGTAGCAGGTACACATTTTTTGACGTCGATAGAGAGTACGTGCATCTCGGATCAAAATCCAGCAAAAATAATCTGTGAATACCCTGTATATTCCATGGCAGGGAAATTTAACGACATCGGTTCAGTCCCTACTTTTACCTACCTTTCAATCCTTTTAAATCTCTAAAAAGCGACAAAAGCAAATATTTCTGTTATTTTACCGTAAACCTCCAGCGTCAAATTATCAAGACCACTACAAATGTTTTACTTTTCTTTTAAGTATAAAAACCGATACTTTCAATTACAGGTACACACTGTCATAGAAATGTCACAAGTTTTCAATTAAAGCTCCGGATATAACGAATTCACGCCTGTTTTATTTGTAAACTGTAAACTCGATTTCTTTATCGAAACATTTAAAGATCAAATTATTAAAGGATTTGTAATTCTCTGATAATAAACATTCATTTAGAACTTTAAAGGCTGATGAAGAAAGGAAACTCTGTAAAGCGAGTTATTTCACGGTTTATAAAATTTGAAGTTTTTAAACAGATGTGTAATAAAATGTTTACTATAAACCGACCTTGTATGCTGTTATTCGTTTTATATATTTTGGTTAAATTTAACTTTATTTTTGTTTCACTTAGACTTGGTTGAAGACATAGGCCCTTTCAGGTAGTTGACGTCATTGCTCCTTATTGTCTGTTGGTTGTGGAACTTCGTATTCATATTACTGGCTTTATTGACATTTTTATAAATTAAAGCCAGTTCATTAGAGCGTTTACTTCGTTTCTTTGATTTATTGTGACCGTAACGTCGCTCTGATTACAAAGAATATTTAATTATTAAATTTAAATCATATGGAATGGTATGTTGCCTAACATTGGGTTAACATGAGTTTACTGTATTACATATTGGAATAGATCCAGTACGTAAAATTCGTGGAATTTGTACCTGTTACGGTAAAGGTTGGGATCTTCCACGACAAGGTAAAGAGATGGAAAAAAGATGAAAATTCACCGGAACTGAATGAAGGCTACAACATCATAACTGTAACTACGATGTGACGTGGCAGCACTTGTCAGAACGGCTTTTTCTATTACTTCCTTCTTTGTTTTCCAGAAAACTTCAAGACCTCTCACTATAATTTTTTGTACACTGCCCTCCTGTTTTTCTTTTGGTTCTATATTCTTTATCTATAATCGGTTGTTGTATCGTATCTTTAATTTGGTTTATGCCTGAAATTTCTGTTTTTGAAATTCAAGATCCTCCAACGAGTTCTCTTAGTTTACAGTTTCTTCGTTTTGACTGTGTTGGACTTTTTTTTAAAGTCAATTTTTTTTGTTAATTTTAAGTAGCTATTCAAAGGCATTTTAAGGCGTTTGCGATACCAAATATTATTCACTTAAATACCATCGCCCTCTCACAATTGTTTATTTCGCATAGTCGTTTCGATGACAAAGTCATCATCATCAGAGAATCTAACTAATAATACATCTAGGCTATAACTATAGATGTTATATCGAAATTAAGGAATACATTAAATGTTGTGATTATGTATCGCTTATTATTGAATCAGCCCCTGTCATAATGTTCCCATACTGTGGGCCTACCATTATCCAGGGTAAGGTCAGAAGACCCTAAAAGATTATTAAAACCTTAATCGGTTTAACTGTACGACAGAGAAAATACTTTATATGGACAATGTACTTGAATATGGTTTTATAGAATGTAGTTCATAATGGGTTTATAGATTGTAGTTCATTATGGTTTTATAGAATGTAGTACATAATGGTTTTGTAGAATGTAGTTCATAATGGTTTTGTAGAATGTAGTTCATAATGGTTTTATAGAATGTAATACATAATGGTTTTGTAGAATTAGGTTTATAGTGGTTTTATAGAATGTAGTTCATAATGGTTTTGTAGAATGTAGTTCATAATGGTTTTATAGAATGTAGTACATAATGGTTTTGTAGAATTAGGTTTATAATGGTTTTATAGAATGTAGCTCATAATGGTTTTATAGAATGTAGTTATTAATGGTCTTATAGAAAGTAGTTATTAAGGGTTTTGTAGAATGTAGTTATTAAGGGTTTTATTGAATGTAGTTATTAATGGTTTTATATAATGTAGTTATTAAGGGTTTTACAGAATGTAGTTAATAATGGTTTATAGAATGTAGTTCATAATTGTTTTGTAGAATGTAGTACATAATGGTTTTGTAGAATTAGGTTTAAAGTGGTTTTATAGAATGTAGTTCATAATGGTTTTATAGAATGTAGTTCATAATGGTTTTATAGAGTGTAGTACATAATAGTTTTGTAGAATTAGGTTTATAATGGTTTTATAGAATGTAGTTCATAATGGTTTTATAGAATGTAGTACATAATGGTTTTATAGAATGTAGTTCATAATGGTTTTGTAGAATGTAGTTCATAATGGTTTTATAGAATGTAGTACATAATGGTTTTGTAGAATTAGGTTTATATTGGTTTTATTGAATGTAGTTCATAATGGTTTTATAGAATGTAGTTATTAAGGGTTTTATAGAATGTAGTTATTAATGGTTTTATAGAATGTAGTTATTAAGGGTTTTATAGAATGTAGTTATTAAGGGTTTAATAGAATGTAGTTATTAAGGGTTTTATAGAATGTAGTTATTAAGAGTTATATGGAATGTAGTTATTAAGGGTTTTATAGAATGTAGTTATTAAGAGTTATATGAAATGTAGTTATTAAGGGTTTTATATAATGTAGTTATTAATGGTTTTATAGAATGTAGTTATTAAGGCTTATATGGAATGTAGTTATTAAGCGTTTTATATAATGTAGTTATTAAGGGTTTTATATAATGTAGTTATTAATGGTTTTATAGAATGTAGTTATTAAGGGTTATATGGAATGTAGTTACTAAGGGTTTTATAGAATGTAGTTATTAAGGGTTTTATAGAATGTAGTTATTAAGAGTTATATGAAATGTAGTTATTAAGGGTTTTATATAATGTAGTTATTAATGGTTTTATAGAATGTAGTTATTAAGGGTTATATGGAATGTAGTTATTAAGCGTTTTATATAATGTAGTTCTTAAGGGTTTTATATAATGTAGTTATTAATGGTTTTATAGAATGTAGTTATTAAGGGTTATATGGAATGTAGTTACTAAGGGTTTTATAGAATGTAGTTAATGATGGTTTTATAGATTGTAGTTATTAAGGGTTTTATAGAATGTAGTTATTAATGATTTTATAGAATGTAGTTATTAATGATTTTATAGAATGTAGTTATTAATGGTTTTATAGAATGTAGTTATTAATGGTTTTATAGAATGTAGTTATTAATGGTTTTATAGAATGTAATTATTAAGGGTTTCTTAAAATGTAGTTATTAATGGTTTTATAGAATGTAGTTCATAATGGTTTTATAGAATGTAGTTCATAATGATTTTATAGAATGTAGTTCATAATGGTTTTATAGAAAGTGTTATTAATGATTTTATGGAATGTAGTTAATAATGGTTTTATAGAATGTAGTTATTAATGATTTTATAGAATGTAGTTATTAATGATTTTATAGAATGTAGTTATTAATGATTTTATAGAATGTAGTTATTAATGATTTTATAGAATGTAGTTATTAATGATTTTATAGAATGTAGTTAATAATGGTTTTATAGAATGTAGTAAATAATGGTTTTATAGAATGTAGTTAATAATGGTTTTATAGAATGTAGTTATTAATGGTTTTATAGAAATGTAGTTATTAATGGTTTTATAGAATGTAGTTAATAATGGTTTTATAGAATGTAGTTAATAATGGTTTTATAGAATGCAGTTAATAATGGTTTTATAGAATGTAGTTAATAGTGGTTTTATAGAATGTAGTTAATAGTGGTTTTATAGAATGTAGTTAATAATGGTTTTATAAAATGTAGTTAATAATGGTTTTATAGAATGTAGTAAATAATGGTTTTATAGAATGTAGTTAATAATGGTTTTATAGAATGTAGTTGATAATGGTTTTATATAATGTAGTTGATAATGGTTTTATAGAATGTAGTTAATAATGGTTTTATATAATGTAGTTGATAATGGTTTTATATAATGTAGTTGATTATAAAAAAATGAAGTTAATAGAAATGTATTTAAATAATTCTATTGAACTAGTTTTATACAATTAATTCGGTTCTTAAAAAGTGTCAATCTCTCCTAACAAAGTTTTCGTTTCAAAAATTGGAATAAAATTCTATAACTCATTATCAACACTGTAGCCCATATTTAATTAATGGTTTAGATTGATTGAAATACAACAAATTAATATATTTATTAATTCATAAAAATATTAAACTTAAGATTTTATAAAATAAATAAAGTAATATATCATACATGTTAATTACTGCTTGTAACTGCAGGTATAACCTTCGTGCAAACTGCTGTTCTACAACATTCCTTAAAACATAAAATAAGTTGTTGTATAAATTATAGTTTATATCTTGATTTAAGTTAAAATATCAAGCTACACATTTCATGTTGTGAGGGATCAGATGATTTCATTATAGTTATACCCAGCCAAAGGAAGTATTCACCTCAAAATTACATTACCTCAATTATTCGTATCCTTATTAATTAGTAATTTTGTTTTTACATAATGTGTTTTATTTCTTTGATGAAAATCTTCATTTTTTCTGTTGAGATACATATTACTCAATGTCTTCTTTCTTAAAAGCATTTTCACAAGGTTTATTTCCGCATTTGGGAACGTATTCTGCTCGTTCTTTTTCCATATAAAGCAGCTAAAGATCAGAGAACGATGTTGGATCTGTGACCGTTATCTTGCATGCAAATAAACCTCTGCTATTCATAAACAATTAACAAGCAAAGAAACGGAACGGAACGAGCTATAGATTGCTCCGTACATGTCGTGAAATCTGTATAAGCTGTAACCGCCTTAATGAATCGCCACGGACGACATTGTCGGCATTAGATTCAAGCCATTGCAGTATTGAAAGCGTTTGTTTCTCTAATGCACTATTGATGTCCGCTTGTATTATTTAACCATTTGGGTAGCAGGAGCAGGTGTTACACTCAATATATAGGCTATGCATAGCTAGTCGTGTTGCGGTGACTTCAACGCACGAGTAGCACATTAGCTCTTGGGAAACGTCTCGCCGGATTTGTCTTTCATTGCTGTGTTTTTCCCTGCGATTTTACCGTAACTGCATTCGTTTGGTCAATAGTTTATTAAAATGGCGCGGTAGAGCAAATGGAAAATGCTGCAATAGGTTAATGTTCTGTCTGTAATCCGGTGTTGCGGGTATCCAAGCCATGTCTTTTCTTCAAAAGCGTAACTACTTGTCTCTTCCGTGTTTCGTTAAAAGTCATTTCGAACTGTGTGTTATGTAAAGGATAATTTATTGTTTCTTTCATTATGCTTTCCAACTTCTCTCTTTATTATTAAAAAAAACTAAAAATTTTGTGCTCAACATCACAATGGCAATGAAAACATTGAATAAAAAATCATTAA
The DNA here is from genome assembly GCA_036971475.1 of Prosapia bicincta. NCBI lineage: Eukaryota > Metazoa > Arthropoda > Insecta > Hemiptera > Cercopidae > Prosapia > Prosapia bicincta. Next base: position 379,679,214 of record JBAIZL010000002.1, read on the forward strand.
AATTGTCATTTTAGATAATGCACTGTAAATAATTTTTTTTCTTAGCATTTACTAATAATTTTGTACTTATTTAAACAATAGAAAAATTGGGAAAAATCACAGTAATAATATAATGCAAATGAAGAAAACACAATTAAAAACACGGTAGTAAATAAAACAAAAGATTGTGTAGCCGATACTAATTTTTTATATATTATTCAGCCCCTAATTTGAATTATTATTAGCACTATCCTCAAAGGCTTGAAGGAGATTTTTTACATTTTATTTTAAAAATAAATTAAGATTTATTTTAAATAGAAATAGACTCTTACTCTATAAAAATGCTTCATTATAACTTTCTATTTTTAATTGTAGGCTATAATTTCTAAAATGTTGCTTGGTTATATGCCTAGATGTTGACCTATTTCTAGGTAAATATTACCCAGTTACATTTTAGGTAATTTTACCCAGCTATATTTCCTTATTACCCAGATACATTTCTGAGTAATTATTGTCCAGATTTGTTTCTGTGGAAAAATTACCCAGAAATATTTCTGGATAAATAGTAACTTACCCAGATATATACCTGGGTAAATATTTTCAAATACAGTCGAGTCTCGATAATTCGACGTAGATAGAACCGAGACCGCCTCGGATTAACGAAATTTCATATAACACGGAAATACGTTTGTAGCCTATGGATTGAAAAAAAAACAGGAGTTCTAATGAACCCTAATACTATAGTGATTTTCTTGAGCAACTCTGGCCTATGTTATAACATTTTAAATAATAAACCCAATAACCACAATTAACTTTATTTATTTACCGGATGTACATTTCAGTTACAAGGTAACCATCTTCAGAAGTACGTCATAACCTCAATATTTTTTGCTATGTATGTTTTATATATAACCTATACGTTTTAAATTGAATTAATGTTTTGTTCAGTACTTCTGAAGATCGTTACCTTGTAACTGAAATATACTTCAGGTGAATAAATTAAGTTAATTTGTGGTTATTAGGATTATTATTTAAAATATTATATCTAATACTATAATTAAGATTGCACAAAATACGTTTCTAGAATTGTATTAATTACAGTACTTGGATAAATTTATTGTTGCTTTGGAATACATTGTTCATCTAGGTTGCTACATCGTTTTGAAAAGGTTATAAGTGTCATTTGCGTCTGGTTAATCAGATAGTTTTTGTTCTGTGGTCTCTCAAAGACGTCTTTGCAGAAGCACATATGTTGGAGTGGTTTCTTGTTGTTCAATATATGTTTGTGCAGTTCCCAAGGGGGCCGTTCCTTCATTGTAACTAATTTTCCCTTCTTGTACTGTTTCGGTCGAACCTTCATCTTTATTCTCGTTACCACTGCCTTCAGTAGTTTCTTGTACCATTTCAGTAGTCGTAACATGTTTTATTGTTCCTAATAAAAAGGAAATTGTTTTTCCCTTAGTTCAGTCACTAGATCCTACGATCGCTAATATCGAGACATTATCCAAATCAGTTTAACCTCTCAGTACAGACGGAAGGGAATACCGCAGTCAGTTGTTCAATTTGGTTACACTTTCTGATTCGCTTGGTGCCTTCACAGTAGCGACCCTAGGATCTTTTGATTAAACTAGCGTCAAAATGATTCACCATTTTAATGCCATTGTTCTGACCCAGTTGCAAGAATTTTGAATTGCAGTATCGTAGGATGTTATCGATTGTATAAAAAATGCACAACAAAGAAAAACAGATGTAATTACAAAAAAAACCCCGAAAAGACAATATTATGGCATCTTTAGAGACGACGAATATACCAATTACTCGAATCATCGTACAAGGAAATATTGGAAAACAAACTGCATATTAAGTATTTTACTAGAATTGTACGGATACAAAAAAGGAGTTATTCTGGTAAGTTAGTGGGACATACGTATTCTTGGTGATGAAACCTTCTGAATGAAGATGGCATTTAATGTCGATTCAGAGACGTTTATACGAGTTAATATTTCTAGGAGAATTTTTTATAGGAAAGAAAAATAAATACTAACATTGTTTCTTATACGAAAGAAATATAAAACATTTCGAAAACATTGCAAAAGAAACCTTTAATCAATTTTAATTTACTGATTTAATATAAAACAAAAGGAAAGCTTGAAGAATCGACAAGGAAAGACAACCGAACATAATCGGTCGTTAAGATTCCTGAAAAACATATTTACCAAACGTCGTTTCCTGTTCTTCCAAAATTCGACACAAATTCGGAACCGACCCGATACATTTCGCAGACCGGGTTACGTAAGGACGTGAGTTCATTTCAAATTGATACCCCTCCCCCTCGGCGGATTATTGAGTAATACAGTTTGAGGCTGGTCAAGGAAGCCGAGGTCAGAAGAAGGTCTCTTTGGAATGCTGATGAGAATAGACAAGACGCGCATCGGAGCTCGTAGCTGGACCACGCTTCGGGAACTTGTCGTTTCATTCTATTTTAGGCATCACGTCCTTGTCCGTGTCGGGCGAACGGCTTCTGCCACGTTTTGTCGATACATGAGATGCAGGCTGCAATAGTACGTTTTGCGAACACTCCTCAACGATTCTCTCTCTTACTCATTTAGTCTTGCCTATTTACAAATTAAGTACTTTAATGAAAACGTTCTATCTCTTTCTTCCCATCTCTAAATTTAGTAAAGATGTATCAGTTATTAATACTCGAAAAACATTTTGAAAAAAGATTAATTCTTTTCTAATTTAAGATAAAATAAGACAACAAATTCTGTTTAATAAATAGTTAGTAGTAATAATGAGTAATAAATAATTAGTTTTTCGCACATACACTGGCAATCAACCACAATTGCTTATGTTATACATTGTATTAGATATACAGTTTATATTGAAATATTTTGTCATATTCGTACTTTATGCACCAAAGATATTGTTAAAAATATAATGAGACCGGAAACAAGTGGCCTCAATTTATTTAACATATCTACAGTGCTCCTGTTTTTAATATAAGCTCTGTGAGGGCTTATTAGTTCTCTCTATCTTTCTCTTTATATACTTCCCTCAATCCCCTGTCTCGCTCCCTTCCTCTAACTCCCTCCCTACACTCTTCCTCTCCCTTCCCAACTCCCTACCTACCCTCTACCTCTCTCTACCTCCCTCAATCCCCTGTCTCGCTCCCTTCTTCCCTTCCTCTACTCCCTCCCTACCCTCTTCCAAACACTCCTCCCGGTCTTCCTTCCTCCCCTCTTCCTCTCCCTTCCCAACCCCCTACCTACCCTCTACCTCCTTCACTTCCCGTTCTTCTGTCCCTAATTATCTTTCTCCTTAACCTTCAGCGTTTTATTTACTAATTAGAAGAAAACATTTATATTTTTAAACAATACTGAAACAATTGTCTGAAAATATAAACATATTATTTTACTATTGTACTTATAAAGAATAAAACGAGTTGTAGTAAACATGTATAAAATATAAATTTATTTACTTAAAAATTGCAAATACGATTCTTTTTGTATTTAAGGCTACTTTCAACACTGTCATTAAGTTAATATATATTTAACGTACAGTATCCATCATAAATATACATTAACATACTCACAGCAAATCAAACATATGAAACTTCCATTTAAATAGATCTGAACGTTTCCCTACTTCAGATTCTGAACATCATCAATGGCTGCCGTTTAGTTACCTTTAAGTTTTTTCGTCCCTCTATTGGCTTTCTATTAAAATTTATTTTTTGTGATTATTTCAACGTAACTATTGATACTAAGGCTTAATTGTTTAGGATTTATTCCACTACCATTCATCGTTTTACATGCAGCTGTCACTAGAAAATCCGATAATTTTTAAGATTTTCCAGTAAAACCTACGATTTACCAACTCTTAAGGGTAAAAGTCAAGTCTTTTGTGATCCTCGTTTCTTAGAACCTTTATCATCCCCCACTTGGATTAAGGTTATACATCAGACTCAGTACATTTTTCCTAACTAAGCTTAGTCTAACCTAACCATAATGGACGGGCTCGTGGCTAGCAAGAAAAATTATTGAAAAATTCTCATTGTTTTATTCCCAAAACCAACATTAACGCACCTAAAATCCCATGGTAAAATCCACCTTATTTATAAATCCTTATATTTATCAACTCACGTTTGTAAATTTCAAAATTTACTCGTAAAACCCAAGGTTTACCAACATACTGGCTTTAACAGAAATGTTCATCCTACAACCCTCGTACAATCAGTAATACTACAAATGATTTTTAATAATAACAAATAATGCTAACAAAATATTTTTAGTCAATTCCTACTTTGGCAAAAAAAATTATTTTCGAGTCTTTTTATTGAATATAATTGCAAAGGCCTAATATAGGATAAAGAAACATAATCTGAGCTTTAAAAGAGCTGTTTTACCATATAACCTATAACATGAAATCAGCTGTTTTATGAAGTCGTATGTTATCATTTATGTTGAACCAAATTAGACGAAATAACTATATTGCATAGTTTGCTCCTTTTGTGGATAGTTTTTATTCCATATAGAACTAAAATTAATTCATTAAATATAATTATTGAAATAATATTAAACAAACAATTAATATCATGCGCATTCCACTACAAGTATAAAAAAATGATTATGAACTTGAGTCTATGGATAAAAATAATTTGATTAACGATTAAAAATTTGAACAATAATATATATATATATATATATATATATATATATATATATATTAAATATGGTAATATGTTTTCTTGTAATATAGTTCTTGTAATAAATTAAAACTATTTCAAAAACAAGAATACTTTTATCGGCGAAAAGCTTTGAATAAATATATTCATTAAAAGTATTCTTGTTTTTGAAATATTTTTAATTTATTAATTATATATAATAAATTAAAAATATTTCATAAACAAGAATACTTTTAATGAATATATTTATTCAAAGCTTTTCGCCGGTAAAATAGTATCAGCATCTTCAGGAAAATAATTATCTAATAAAAAAAATAAAAATAATAATAATAATAATAATTTTTTTATTAGATAATTATTTTCCTGAAGATGCTGATACTATTTTATCGGCGAAAAGCTTTGAATAAATATATTCATTAAAAGTATTCTTGAATATGAAATATTTTTAATTTATTAACTATATTACAAGAAAACATATCACCATATTTAATATATATATATATATATATAAACGAGGGTGTGAATTAATAGTAGGGATTGAAATAAATTCCATTTTCATTCTATTAATAAATTTATACAATAGGTGCTAGAAACAATTATATTACTCCTTAATTATTAATTATAAGCAATCAACTTGTAACGCAAGTTTGAGTTTTTGTAAAGTGTAAAGAAAAATGGCGTATTGATGCGCGCGCATCGCAATATTTTGCAAGATTCAATTACAAAGTGGAACGCTTAAGTACGGGTTTAGGCCACATTATTTGTTTATAACGTTAAATAACCCAGTTGCTTTACGAGCGATGTTGGTGGTAATTTGTTATTAACCGCGATTTTTCCACTCCCTTTTTTATCTTCCACTGTGGCCGAACTCCGGCCTGCTGCTAATTACCGAAGGAAAAAATAAACCAGCCAATACAATGCATTACCCAGTTACCAACGCCGAGATGCAAAACGCCTTTTGGAAAATCATCGCAATAAATTAAAAACAACCGGAGACGTTTCTTTTAAACTTTATTAAGGCCTCTATATTGTGATATAATAATTATAATTACTGGTAATAAATTATACATCTCCGAAATGGACTTTAAAAGTAAGCAAGAGAGAAAATGGGCGTTACCACCAAGTCGTCAATATTCCCGGCTCTTCTATTCAACGGACACACCCCTTTCATGACGTCATACATCAACCCGGCCGTTGAGGTATTTATGGAAGTTAGATAAAGTGAAATATGATCACGAATTAAATTCCGAACGCAAGCCAACGGTTTCTTTGATTTGTTTGTTGTTTTAAATTTAAGAATGTTATGAAAATAAATTCTAGAAATTCAAATGACAAAAATTCGATGACAAACAATGATTGATTGTGTAGTTGGACGTTTTTTGGCAGAGTTTTGATTTTGAAACGTTTTAGATCTGTCGTAAATTTCAAAATATTTATAAGACCAACTAGATAATTTTCATTACATCCTTGTAGATTATTATTAAAACCCCCTTGGAAAATGGCAAATGGAATTTTAATGAATAGTAATAATCAATGTCTCCTCTTAAAATAGGAACTGTTGCATGTAATTCTGGAAAATTTTACCTCCTCCATACGTCGAAGAGAATAACGTTTGACAGCTCGCACGCGCGTCAACACACACCGTGCGCGACCCCACACGCACGCGCGCGCGCGCACACACACACACACACACACACACACACACACAACCACCAACACCACCACCACCATCACCACCACCACCACAACGCTTTTCTGTATTAAACTGTTTTCTGTTCTATTCTTATTCTTATTTATCTGTCTTTGTCCTCTTCACTCCTACCCTTTTTCTGGCCCTCTCTCTCCTTCCCTTTCACTCATTCTCCGTCTATCATCCTATTTCTCTATTTCGTTCCATGTTCTAGCGTCCGTATTCTTTCTATTCCCTAGCCCTTTCTTTCCATCCTTACCTTCCCTTTCAATCTTTTCTTGTCAGCTGCTCTCACTCTAACCAGAGGCACTTAAGAAGATTTCATTTCGAAAATTATAATAAAAAATGAATAACTCATAATTTTAATAACATTTATTAAAATGTAAGTTAGTATATATAATAACCAACCAAAAATACTGAATAATAACATTTTATCTTCATAATGTACAATAAATCGTAACCTACCTGTTAAAACAGCTGTTTTAGCAAATAACCTATAGCATAAAATCAGCTGATGAAATCATGTGATATCAATTAACTTATTATATTCCTTCTATTAGGTCACACTCTCCTGTTATATATCTTGTACACATTTTCAATTGTTAAAAAAATACGTTTTTATTCATTCAGTAGTGTTCAAATACTTTTTTTTACCTATAGTGGAAGACAATTGATGTTGATACAGTATTTTCAAATATTTATTAAATTTTAAAATATGTGGGATCCAGCCTGATTCGAACTGAGAATCTTCATGTTCGAAGTCTAGCGCGCCTTGGGACTGCGCCAACTTTCCAATACCTAGAAATATATTTCTCAAAGATGTATATGGATTTTTTTCTTCATCTGGTTATCGTCGAAACCTTCATTGTTCAACTTTTAACTGTTACCATGGTTATCACACAATATCATAAATAGTCCTAGCACTCTCTAAATAAACGTTTTCTTTACTTTAAACTGAAATAGCTGTATACAGGGCACATGTAAACCTAGATATGTTAAAGCGTGACGCTATTCGAAGGTTTTTCAGTAAAATATTTGTTGTCAGGCGCCAAAAGAACTAAAAAATCGTTAAAGAACTGTAGGTAACTTTGTCATGTCCAGTAAAGGTAAACATTAACTATTATCCGTAATAGCTTTCTATCGATATTTACATAAAATAACCAGCTTTAACTCCAGCGATAAATAACAATTACCCAGCGAGTAGCTAAAGTTGGTGCTTTGTAGTAATATTTCCCAGTTCCTAGTGAAAATTAATTAAAAATGTCTAGTCTGGCTGGGCCGAGGCCAGCGGCTCGACGGGTATTACGTAATTGTGTGAGATTGACGATAATGGTTGCCGTATCGATATCTCTACAACTTCGATGTTTACTCTTAAATTGCCTTTCGACGCAATCATTATAATCGGCTTAGTGTAATTTGTAGCAATTAAAGGTAGACCCGTTGCTTTTTGTATCTGAGTAATTTCCTTGGATTTCGAAGGTCAAGGGTAAAAGCTTGCCTTGTCAGTAAGAATGGTTTTTAAAATATTTTATGAAATATCTTTCCAATTCTTATGTTCGGTAATACGTTGTCATTTAGTCTATGCGACCCATGATTGAAAAACTACTGTGATTTAGGGTGCTTCTTGCCCCTCAAATTTATTTAGGCTTACCCTCTCAATATGTGCTCATGGCCAGCAGGATGCGCTATTATACATAACAGGTCTAACTATATTAAGGGTGGCTTTTTTATAGTGTGCTTTTTCTCTCCTCCCATACAAGAGGAGTATCTCATTACTTAATTATTTCTACTGAATATAGTTTTGTTCCGTATGCAGCTATTTCTCCTAAAACCTCTTGTTTTAGAAGCATATGACATATTGAGGACACCAGTGTCGGATTATTTCAAGTCCTTCTATTAGTTCACACTCTCCTTATATATATATTAAGTTCAAATTTTCAACCCTTAATCAAATACGTTTAATTCATCCACTCAAGTTCAAATACACATTTTTTAACCTGTAGTGGATTGAAAATTGGTGTTAATAGGTTTTTTCTAATGTTAATTAAATTTAATGAATTAATTTTAGTTTTATATGGGCGAAATTCTTTTCACAAAAGGGGCAAGGTATGCAATATAGTTACTGTGTCCCATTTGGCTGAACATAAGTGATAACATTTCGTAAAACAGCTGACTTTATGTTGTAGGTTATGTGGTAGAACAGCTGTTTTAACGCATATGCCATGATACGTTATTTATATTTATTGTAATTATTTATTAAAAGTAGCTATAATGAAAAAAATGTTGGCTTAGGTAGGAATTGATTAATAGAATATTTGCTTATAAAACTTGTTGAATAATATTAAGGCTGTCAATCAGTATGTCTGGTAGTATTGAAATATGGCCATGAAACACCCCAAAAGAGGATATAAGAGGCATCAATTGTGCCGGGGAATACTTTAAGTAGGCCTACTCTCTATTGGGGTAATTTGGAGTATTTTAGAGTCGACATCCGGGAAAGTGGCATTTCTACTTGAGGTTGTAAAACCACTTGACCCTATGTTTAGGGAAGATGGTGGTCAGCACCTTTGTGTAACTACAATAGAATGCAGGACGACTTTAAGGAAGAGTTGCTGAACACTCGAATCTTGTATGATTCATTCCATTTTCCCTCTCATCTCTCAACCATGATCGAAGGCGTGTTCTATCGTTCATCAACATATCTCATTAAAAGATAATAGAATATGTGTACTTTTTGCCTAATGTAAAAGAAACCCTTATAAAACTATTTTAAGTAGATAATTTTTATTGTACTTGACCGCATACGTAAAATGCCTTTTAAAACACGTTTATTAGGCAATCAAGGGACTGGCCGACATACGTCATTTGAAGAATTTAATAAGTAGAGTCTTTAATAGAATATAGTTAATGTAGTTAGTAATAAAATAATGTATTTTAATATACTTTTATTAGATGTTGAAAGTTTTACTGAATCAAACTTAAATAAAAGTTTTATTTAACAAATTAAAAACAATTAAATTCTTAATAGGTACTAGACGCGCCTAAGGAAGTTTTAATTTAAAAAAATTGGAATAAAATACGTAACTCGCTATCATTGTATTAAAATGACTGTAGTAAGATTTATTGATATATAAATTAATATATTTATTAACTGATAGAACTAACATTTTAACGAAATAATGTAAAATAAATAAAGTAACCGGTTAAAACAGCTGTTCTACAACATAACCTATAACATAAAATCAGCTGTTGTATGAAATCATCTGTTATCCCTTAATTAATCTGAAATAGGTTTATGGCACAATATATAACTTAGGCTGTATACACATATTAGGTATATTCGACGTAATGATTTTAGCACTACCCTAACCCTATACAATTTTTCTGTTCAGGCGCATCAGAAAATATTCACGTCTAAAGTTAAAATTCCCTTTATTTCTAGTTGTCCTATCTTAGCATACTGTAATAGGTTACTTTAAAAATAAGGGCAACTGAGAGATGCCACTAAGGCCTACAAGATACTTTTTAAGGGATGACCCTAGGGGTAACTAAATGTTTTTTTAAGGGGTGCAGTAGATTTTGTTCTCTCAAGATAAGAGATTATCAGATTTGATTGTTAAAAATTCTGTATTAACATTTTCGTTGGCCTGAATGATTTTATTTGCTTTATTTAACTTTTGTTTTTGTTTGTTTAGAGTTGTACTGATAGTTTTAGTCATTGATATCGTACAGGTAATATTAGAATTTAATAAAGTTATTATAAATAATATTATAATAATTAGTATAATAATGATAATTACACTGGCCAACAGCTGTTTTGGTGCCGGGGTATTAAGAGCTGATTTTATATGAATTTGATGCCCTGAATTCAAATATGGCATTAGTTTTTGCCTAGGAGCTCAAATTTTTAAGATATAACATTTTAGTGAAATATACGCTACACTATTTTAAGTTAAATCAGTGGATCAAATTAAACACTCTACACGAAATTTTTATTACTATATTATAATTATATTTTTATTTTTATCATTATACAAATATTATTATATACAAAAACAGAAAAAAAAACATCATCGTCTACATAGAACAATCAAACCAGGTATAGTCACTGAACACTACGGAAGCTTTTTTTTCGTGACTTTCTTGAATGTAAATTAGAACAGTCCCTTTTTAAACTCCAGCAGTAATCTGCCATCATGTGTGTATCCCATCTTCCTTTGTAGCGATCCTCCATAGTTTTAATATCCTGGTGAAATCTTTCACCTTGTTCCTCACTGGTGTCGCCTAAATGTTCAGGAAAACTATCTAAGTGGCTGTGTAAATAGTGCACCTTAATGCTCATGTTACAGCCAAGTGATTTGAAACTGTTTAGCATCTCATTTACCATTTCAACATAGTTTTCAGCTTTGTGCTTGCCCAGAAAATTTTTCACAACTGCAACAAATGAAATCCATGCTTTTCGCTCAGTCTTGTTCATTGAATTTACGAAGTCAGGATCCTTAATGAGTTGTCTAATTTGTGGTCCATCAAATATTCCTGCTTTAATTTTTTCCGTACTCAACTGATGCATTTTCATTTCTACATATGAAAAGCATCATCCGTTCTTATCAAGAGCCTTTACAAACTGCTTCATAAGGCCCAACTTGATATGTAATGGAGGAAAGATGATTTTCTCTCGCCCAACTAAGGGGTCGTTAATTATATTCTTTTCCCCAACGTACATGTTTTCTGTCTTGGGCTACTCTTTTCTAACCCAGTGGTGTGTTTTGTCTCTGCTATCCCAGATGCACAAAAAGCAAGGATATTTGGTGTAGCCACTTTCCTGTCCAAGAAGAAAATTTACCACTTTTAAGTCCACACAAATCACCCACTGATGATCATGATACTTTATCTTCTCCAAGACCAAAGCTATGGTGTTATATTCTTCTTTCATTTTTGTTGAGTGAACAATCGGTATTGAGCCATATTTGTTGCCATTGTGCAGAAGGACGCATTTCAAACATCGCTTTGAGCTGTCAATAAATAGGTGCCATTCATCTCGAAAATATTGTGGAAGAGCCATTTTTTCCAATAGTCCCCTAATTTCGTGACAAAATACCAGATTGTCATCTTCATAGAAGAAGGGTAGCAGATCCTTTTCTCTTGTGCATTAAAAAGAAATTTTTGTTTCTTCTTCCAATAAATTTTTGTCGTTCAACCTGGAAGCCAATAAATTAGATGCTTCTTTTGACAGGTTGAGATCTCTGATGAGGTCATTTAACTCGTCCTGGTTGAAACGTTGAGGGATTGACGACATACCCTCATAATCACTGCCACCTTCAAAAGAATCAGAAGAGTTATTAGACGGAAAATACTCGTCCTCACATAGCTCTGGTACCTCGTTAAATGTTGGGATTGGTACTTCTTCTGAATGAGGAACTGGACGTCTTGTAGAAGCTAGATCAGGATAAGTCCACTTGTTGCGGTTGTTTTGATTGATTCCAGTAATATTTACTAGGCAGAAATAGCAGTCATCGAAGTGATTTTGGGGTTCTCTCCAAACCATCGGTACGCCGAATTTCAGAGTTTTTCTTTTCCCGGTTGTCCACTGTCATAAATGTTCTGTACAAGTTTTACAGACCTGATGAGGTGCCCACGTTTTATCCTGATCACCAAGCCTAACACCGAAGTATCAAGCCTAACACCGAAATATCCAAGATAAGCTTGTATGTAAGCAATAAATGTATAGCTTTAGAACTGCACAAAATACAGTTAAAACTGCACATTTTGCGTTAAACTGCACATTACAAAAACGGTTATCTGAAAAAGTAGAGCTGGATTTCATATTTGGATTCAGCGCCCCAAATATTACTAAAATCAGTTCTAAAATCCTAGGCACCAAAAAATAATTTTTTTTTTTTGTAGGCCTGTGAATTATCAGTATCTTATAATAAGATGATACTGATAAATATTACAAGTAAAATAATCGATCCCCTGAAGTGATTAGCGAGGAAATTATACATCTTTTTAATACAATTAGATTTGCAAATGCGTTTAAATTGGCAAAAGATCTTTTCGACGCTTCTTATGTATCCTGTGAAAAAACAACACTTCGCGAAATACAATTCACGAAACATTTATCTTAGAGCATTCGCAATACTCGATCTCTTCTTCGACTTTCTTCCTCCATATCCTTTAACGATCCAATTTGTAAAGGTTTTTCCCTTAAGTAGGTCATTCGCCTAAAGATGGGAACGAATAAGCCGAATAGAAGCGGGAATAATTAAATTGTTGGAGCGATGGCAGGTACGAAAGTAGAATGCTGTAGACGCCGTGCACTGTTGCTAATTGTAAGACAAAGACTGCTTGCTGATTAGAACGAGGGCAGATGTACTCCAGCACTCTGCCTCTTACGTATTCCAGCGTCGTAGTCTCCTGTCTCTTTCTCTCTCTGCAACACAAACAATTTCCAATATTGTAAAGTTTGCATAATGTATCGCCCCTAACCATCGCCACACATACGCGCACGTATTTACCGCTCGTGCTTGAAATGACAAACCCCGAGAAGTGGAAGCAAAAGCATAGACAAAAGCGAATATTTTTATTTTCAATCAATGCCGTCTCGGATTAATTAAATTACTTGAACGTTCAGACGTGGAAAAAATCTTTAATAGACGTTTACAAGTCTTCCATTGGTCTTGGTCTCATTTCAAAGTATAGGCTATTTTTTAGACGACTAAAAGCTTTACGTTGATAACACTTGTCTGGGAAAGATGAAGAATTTATTGAAGTAGTTATAACTAAGTTGTTATAATACAAGGGATATGATTTAGGATACAAATTGCTGGTAGGGAAAGGGGTTTGATACCACTTTAAAACTAAATTGCTGATAAAGATAGGATTTTGATAAGACTATTAAACTAATAAATTGCTGGTAGGGATAGGATTTTGATAAGGCTATAAAACTAAATTGCTGATAACGATAGGCTTTTGATACTAATTTGAAACTAAATTGCTGGTAGGGATAAGATTTGGATACGTCTATAAAACTGAATTGCTGATAGGGATATAATTTGGATACGCCTATAAAATTATATTGCTGGTAGGGATAGGATTTTGATACTACTATAGAACTAAATTTCTGATAGGGATAGAATTTTAATAAGGCTATACAACTAAATTGAAGATAGGGATATGATAATTATAAGGCTATAAAACTAAATTGCTGACAGGGATAGGATTTCTGATATCGCTATAAAACTAAATTACTGTTACGGATAGGAATTGATCTAGACTTTAACTTAATTGCTGATAGGGATAGGATTTTTGATAACGCTATAAAATTAAATTACTGATACGGATAGGAATTGGATCAGCTTTTAAACTAAATTGCTGATAGGGATATGATTTAAACTAAATTGCTGATAGGGATATGATTTAGATACCGTAATAGAACTAAATTGCTGATAGGGATGGGAATTGGGTTTGGCTATGAAACTAAATTGCTGATAGTGATAGGATTTAAGTATGGTCATATAACTAAATTATGATTACAGAAATAATTTATGTACGGTGATAAAACTGCCGATTGGGATGGGATTTAGATACGGCCATTAAACTAAATTGCTGATAGGAATAGGATTTGGATGTGGACATTAAACTAAATTATGAATACAGACATAATTTGTGTACGATGACGAAACTGCGGTAGGAATGGGTGTGTGGCAGGGAAGGGATGCGATGTTGTCAGTTCGAACGCATTGACAGTCAACCCGCTACTGCTAGCGACTGAAATTGCAGAACGAAACAAGCTACACCACTAGTAAATCACTCCACCACAGATACGATGTCACTGAGCGACGAACGGAAGTTTAACGCCGAATTAGCAACAAGGCTCACCCACGCAGCAAGATCTGTATTTCCTATTCGCTCAGACGACTTTAATCCCCACTCCCTCTGGCCGATCTCACCTACGCTGAATCGTATTTTGTTTTAAATCAAACTATAGATATGGGCATTAAACTAAATTGCTGATGGGAATAGGATTTGGGTTTGGACATAAAACTAAATTGTAGATGGGATGATAAATTGGGTAAGACGATAAAAACCAATTGCTGATAGGGATAGCATTTGGAGATGGTCATGAAACTTAATTTGTGGATAGGAATGTGATTTCGGTATGACCAACAAACTGAAATGCAGATAGAGATGGTGTTTAAGTAGAGATAGGAGATGAATTAAACTATGAATATTATTTTGCTGAATTTGTTCATCCCTATGAATCTCTACTGATGTTCCCGACAATGTCCACTCCGCCGCACCCTACATCTTACTTACTTCTTACATCTTTGTACAAGCGTCCAGCTTCAGGTGTTGTCGATAGTCCGTCCGATGACCATGGTATATGATAGATGCATTAGCCCAGTATTGTTTATTCTTCAGTATTTCCTGCCATGCAGATAATCGCGTTGGGAAGAATATCCCTTGCAGGAATCGGGTGGTGACAATTAAGTAATATGTGCTCCAAGCTCTCCTGGTCGATGTCGCCACGAAGCTGGCATTGCAGCGAATCCGAAAGGCCAAAGCGGAACATATTTTAGAGTCACAGTGTGACCTGTGCGTCAGCACTAAATCAATTAAAGAGAAGGTAACTTTTAACGTAATTAAAAAATACCTATGCATTATACGTCTTCGTAAGAATAACGTTAAGGAGGGATAAATGCAATTATAAATTTGGCAATAGAGAATAATTATAATAGCTTACCTGAAATAGATGTGCTCTTAACAAAAAAAAGTGTCTATCCGTTAAATTGGTCATATGTTTAGACTATGTGGAAAGTAGTTGAATAAAAGTGGTTGACTTGCGAGTCAGGTAGGCTACAACGTATTTACTTATACAGGCAACGTTTCAATAACAGATACGTTATCGACTTCAGGCCTACAATACATAAGTTTACAATTAAAAATAGCAACATTAATAACACTTGTTCACAAATAAACACAGAACAATGAAATTTCTATAATTATAAAACAATACATATACCACTAAAATGGGAGTCGAGTGAAAACATGATTAATTAGTGGAAAATAATTATTGACTGTTAGAATAAACTATATTAAGCAGTGATGATCAATTGGTAACAGTGATAATGTAAAACTGATAATGTAACACTGAGATAAGCGTGATATTAAAAGATGTAAGAAAGAATAAAATTAGTATTTGTAAACTCAATCCGTTAATGTTTATAATTTTAAATCTTGGCGTAGCTAGTGGTTGTGCGACCGTCTTTACCGGCCACGCGAATCTCCTTTGCTTGTAAAACCCACCACTCCACTCACTAAATGACTAACCACATCGCCGGCTCTCTTTTAATTAAATACATTTAATTGCAGTATTAAACGCACGGCCAGCCCCAAGCCAGAGTGTGTGACTTCATAATCCAGACGGATTACTTCCTAATTACACTATTCATGAAACGGCTCTACCGTGTCCACTGCGGATTAGAGGGGACGGATGACCGGAGGGTAGTTTTAATTTGGGCGTGAACTAGAACAGAGGGAGGGAAACTGTTAAGCCGGGGAGGTTGTGTTTTTCCAACGCGACGCTAATCCACAGAGCGCTGTCGTGTGATTGAGTTTGCATGTTGTACGGATTTACCGTCAGGAATGTGTATTTTGTATTTGCTGCGGAGGAGGGGAAATTAATTTCGTCAGCAACTTTGGAATTTTGTACAAATCACATTAAATAAACCGTTGAAATTCAATCATTCCAATACAGTACTAGGTAAAGAGTTTTATTATTTCTAAATTAAAAATTGGTGGGGTTTGGATTTTTTAAATTTTATTAAAATTGTCGTTTGGTTTTTATTGTAGATTTTAAAAACTAATACAACACAACAAGTAACTTGCATTTTGCTGATACAGATTTGGCAAAAGTTCTGGAAATATATAATATGTAAGCATGTTATGAGGGGTGTTTATATTGGACGAATTTTAGAACGTAAATGACTACCAGGTAACAAAATACTTTTGTTTGACTTACTGGGATCTACGTAATATGTAGAGGAAACGTCATCATATTTTTGTTGGAAGAAGTTTAGTATAATGACTGGATGAAAAGATACACTTGGATAAAGCATCTCTATTTTTTGTAGAAAAATACACAAATTAGTAACACATGTTATTACAGAAAATTTAGAAAGTTTCAAGACGAGCATCACACGGGATGAGGAAGGTCCCACTAGACATTTAGGGGTCCTAAAACTGTTCATATATAACATACACTGACGGATCAAGGAGAACAAGGGGCACTTGCCTCCCAACAGACAACATTTACAGTAGTTATAATTGTCCAGTAGCTCAAAGTGAGTGAATATTTTCAAGTTTATATTTACTTGTGAAATGTTAGATGATTGGTTAAAGGCAGTGTTGTGCTTTGAACATTACAATATTACATTAAAAATGAAATAAATTAATTTAGTGGAGATTATTTTAGTAATAATCAACCTCTACACTCTTTGTGTCTAGCGTTAATCCCCCTGGTATGTTTGTTATACAGTTTTTGCCCTCCCCCTTATGAAATTCCCGATTCTTCTCTAGGGTATAGAAATAGAGGCATTCTTCTGAGGTAATTTCTTCCTGAGGTAATGTCAGATTTCTTGTTTCTCGCAACCCTCGTTTAGTTAAAGAGGGTTAAGGAAGGTCAGGCGACATCTATTAAGGGAAAGATATAAATCGTTCCTGGCACTGAGACTGAGTGAAAATATCGTTCGCGTGGGCAGGGTAGCTTACTTGAAGTAAGCACGCTATCAAAAGACTTCACTGATATCGTTATTGTTTTTTCTGTTCTACATGAAACATTACTTGTTAAAGTAAAGGCATTAAATTTTCTTCATTTCAATTCTGATGTCACAGGTCTTATTATTTTTTACAGCACGAAATTTACATCGTTCACCTTTAACATAGCTGAATGTTTTTACAGTATAGATTTTAAGATATTTATACTGCATTTTACTTACAATAATTTAGTTTCACCAGCGAGATGGTAAATGACATTCCAATAACATTGGTTCTTGCTAGTTGCTAACGCCTCTTGTTCAAATAACATATTCACTATTTACTCATTAAACCCTTTAAATTAAAGAACTTTGCATTCCTGATCCTGAATCAAGAGCTCGGACATTGCTTGAGTAAGGGAGCGTGCCCGAACCAGCACACAGCATAGCAAGAATGCGTTGCGGCGGGTAATGGCCATTAGGGAACCCTATGGACATCATCCCTGCCTTTACAACCCACCCTGTCGTAAACCTCCCCTCTTAGTGGCTCTTTTATGTATACAGGTCATATAATTATGGCTTTCTTAGTACTAATAGGATCTGCAGGAGTGGGATGGGTGACCTTAATGTTCTGTAGAAATGCAATCTTTGAAATAAAGGTTTTCGAGAACGATTTTGTATAGGAAATTTATATTTTATTTAGTTTATGCTATATTTTTGTATATGTAAAGAAAAGATAAAGAGCCTAGTCTACATCAAATAAAATTTATTCACATCTAGAAATATGTTTAAAGAACAGCTACATTGTAAATTTAAGATGTCTTATTAATGTTTTAAGTGTTAATTATAGGGTGGAACATTCCAAACATATTTGAGTACATTTTTCTGCCATTCTTAACTTTACAATATTATTTTCTTTTGACGCGTTTCGGAATTACTCCATTGTCAACAGAAAAAAATATTGTGAACATTTCTTGTTGTTACAAACAATCAAAACTATCTCATTAATCGCATCTTTCGCTAGTTTACCAGGTAAAATAGCTTCTTTACGCATGCGAAGTATAGAAAATAGCCTTTATTTCTACACTTCATAACGTGCATCACTTGTACTTAAATATTATTTCTACTCATTCAATTTCTCTATTTACACTCGTATGTATGAGTTTCTTTTTAAATGTAAGGATTTAGTCCCCACTACCGATGGTGTATTGGTTGCCATTGCCATAAGTAGCCCCCTCCCTTCGTCTAACAGCTTCAACTACAAATTCTAAAGAAGTGATTTGTACTGCAGTTTTACAAAAACATTTTACATACGATTGAATCAACTCCCAATCTCCATGTCCCCACACTTCACATTGTTACTTAAAACTACTACTACTTGTGGCCGACATTATTAAGCTATACTTTAAATTTATTGATAAAATTAAATTTTGTAGAATTTAATTTTATAGAGAAAGACGGACTTAAGAGAAAAATAATTATCTTTTAGAAGATAGTGGTATTTTTGTAAATTAAAAGTGAATTTAAATACTTATGCCAAAGTCGAAAAACATTTGTGGCTGCGTCAGAAATGTGTGTTTACGTTGAAGTGTGTTTTAAAAAATGTAATTAAGGCGCCCGTAACATAATTGTAATAAACTCCTTATTATTTCTATTTTCCTCACATATTTATTGCACATTACCGTCTAATGTTCTATAGAAGAGCGCAGAGCCTCGTACAATTCTATAATCTTCTTTAATAATATAACTATATATTTACCTCATACAATTCTATAATATTCTTTAATAATATAACTATATATTTACCTCATACAATTCTATAATCTTTTTTAATAATATAACTATAAATTTACCTCATACAATTCTATAATCTTCTTTAATAATATAACTATATATTTACCTCATACAATTCTATAATCTTCTTTAATAATATAACTATATATTTACCTCATACAATTCTATAATCTTTTTTAATAATATAACTATAAATTTACCTCATACAATTCTATAATCTTCTTTAATAATATAACTATATATTTACCTCATACAATTCTATAATCTTCTTTAATAATATAACTATATATTTACCTCATACAATTCTATAATCTGCTTTAATAATATAACTATATATTTACCTCATACAATTCTATAATCTGCTTTAATAATATAACTATATATTTACCTCATACAATTCTATAATCTTCTTTAATAATATAACTATTTATTTACCTCATACAATTCTATAATCTTCTTTAATAATATAACTATATATTTACCTCATACAATTCTATAATCTTCTTTAATAATATAACTATATATTTAAATGTTACAATTTATAATATTTGTACATTTTACTTTAAATTTTATGATACTGGTTTTTATTTTATAGTAAGTAAACTTCATCTACAACAATAACTATACGACTTAATTTTTTTTAAAGCAGTCAAACGACTGACACAAATAATTTTTTTATTTACACATTGGGTGTAATAAACTAAAAATTTACGTTTACCGTTATATTTTATTAATAAAGCTTTTTTCAAAGAGTTAAAGTAAATAGTGAGGTGGCAATATTCGAGGTTGATGGAACCGAGCCCCTCGGATTAACGAATACTCGGATTACATGAAATTGTAGGTTCCTGTACATAAAAAAAATAAACAGGAATTCTAATGAACCCTAATACTATAATTAATAAAGCACAAAATGCGTTTATAGAACTTTATTGTTTACTGTACTTACTTAAATTTAATGTTACTTTTGCAATACATTGTTCATCACGTTTGTTACACTTTTTCGGGAAATGTTGTTAAGTATCTTCTGCGTTTGCTTATCGGGGCGTTTCCATTCTGCGGAGTCGCGTTTGCTGTAATTTTTTAGAAAGCCTACAATCCTTTCTTCCCGTTCAGTCGCTTCCAACAGAGATTGTAACGTCTATTTTTTTCATACATCTCAGAACACATCGATCCATTGAATGGATATGGCTGGTAACATTTAGGGGTAGAAATAAAGCACGGATATCATCAGAACTCAGTAGATCTTCATCGAGATGCGTAGGTGCTTTGTCTAAACAGTAAATGATTTGAATTTATTTTGTAATATTTAAAATAATCTGTAATAGAAATAGCCTCGAATATAACAAAAAAACTCGAAAAATCGATAGTCTATTTCAAAATTGTTTAAAAACATTACAGATTATTTTTCTAAGATTCTAACTATATATGTAAATTAGTTCGATACACTGTTATATAAATTTCATTCCTACACAATCTCAATGTTTCGAAATAAAAATTTAGCTTTCGATAGCTCCTTAAATCTGAGTTAGCACATATTCACACACACACACACACACACACACACACACACACACACACACACACACACACACACACACACACACACACACACACACACACACACACACACACGCACGCACGCACGCACGCACGCACGCACGCACGCGCGCGCACACACACACACACACACACACACACACACACAAAATAACAAGTAAGTCATATTTAAATAGAATTATATCCATGTATTGATGGTGATTGTGACGCCAAGACAGGGATTTCTCTCAGTGCAAAACACAGGCGTACACTCTCCGCCCTGTCATAGGAAATAGTCATTACAAATGAATTAAATGTACATCTATCGGAATAAAGTTTTGTCTATAAGTCTCTCATCTCACTCATGCAACTATAACCATGTATATAAGCCACAAGAAATTATGAAATTCACTTGATTCCTTTTGATCTGACAGCTAATCTGTACAGAGCTACCGCAGTTATCAGTTTGTCCCTTGCCTTTCACGTTCTTCGCTCTTCCTTTGTTTCCCTTCATAACAAAATTAAAACAAAGCATTGTGAAGCACATATTGCCAATACAATAATTAAACAGTGCCAATCGATATTATTGCTCATGTGTTTACTATATAAACACGACAATTATGTCTTACATTAATATCCATTCATTATACACTCGTCAGCGGCAATAAGGAAATTAGTTATATAGTATTTTATGAAGGCATTTAACTCGAGTTATTTGACATATCGACAGGTTTTTATGTTCGCTAACGATCGACCTGTGTATTGCTTTAATTACGGTTATGTATATTAATTATAGCTGTGGATTACAATTATATCCCGATCATTGCTTACTTGCACTATTACTTTCTTTACATTGATGAGAACTCGACTCTAGCGCCTTTTGTGTCCGCCTGAAGAAATACGTTTCAAATGTTTAGTTTGTTAGTTCAAAGATATCTTTCACCTTTCGTTTAGACAAGGATTTGGTTACGGTAATGAGTTACCTGTTGTATCCTTGCTCTTATCGACCGGTTTGTTATCCTCTTGTACTTCGTTTCTTCTCCGTCGTAAGTTTGTTCATGAGTCGCTTAAAAAAGCCACTTCCAACCATTTTTTCTTCATGGAAGGATTTCCATCTAAGCCTAGTACTAAAATATCTCTATTCAAGTAGCCTATCTTTATAACCCAACAGAAGTAAGTGGGCTACAAAAAGTGCCGGATTACCGAAACTGACGGATTACAGGGAGGTTAACAAGTTAGCTGCGATCTTGCCCAGTTACGTGAAACATATGGTAATTGCGTTACTACTTAACCTTTTACTTTTATATCATCGTATGATTATGATGATTAGATTTCGGAATGGCCTTGCAGTGAAGGGCCGTAGCCTTTGTACTCTCTTCTAATTCCTGCCACAGGATTCGCTTGGTACAATCCTTTCTTTATTATGCTCAAACAGTCTTGTAAAACTTTTCATTCTAGTTTGTAACTTCTTGTGTGCTAGATTGTGTTTTGTAACAAGACCCTCTGATGATGATGATGACACGGTCATCGAAATGTACATAAGGGTTTAATCTTAAGTAACTTGTTTTATTGGTTATTTTTGAATATTTTTGTGGTATTGGGGTTCTTTTCAATATTTTTATTGTAATATATTGTACCACTGTGCTCTTGATATTGTGTAGACTCTTATTGCTGAACATTTTTCTTTTAAACTTTAATATCTTTCGTACTTTTTACTGTTTCGAACTTCCTTCCTAGGTTGTTTAAATGCTCGGTCCTGCTTAGGCTGTTGTTTATATTATGGGATTGTTATTATTGGGTTTCTGTTAAGATTCCTAGCTATATTAGATCCCCTATTCATATATCCTGGTGACGTTACATAAGCCTACACTCGATACGACCTTTTCCTCCTCTCCTTTCTGCTCATTCGTCCCGTTCTTATTGTTTTTCTGTGCGTCTTCCTTCTTCTCTCCGTCCTATTCCTTTTTTTCTTGGTCTCTGTTTTTCTGCACCACCCAGCACCGTACTCAACCCTATCGCAGGATCTTTTAATTCGCTCATTGTCCACTAACGTTCCTATGATCGTGGTTTACATTCGATCCAAAAACGTTTATAGGATTTCTGATATTTCCATCCTTTACAAACTCATTCGCCTTTTACTTCGACTGCTTTCGAGTATCTACTTAACACTAAAACATATCTTGCATTTTGCCTTCCCTTCCTACTCTAGATGCAGTCTTTATTCATTTAAAAAAGTGTAACTGTGATCTTCACGTGGGAACATATAAAATAATTTCAAATAGTATTTATTGGACAGGCACTAAGTAAGTTCTCACAAAACGTTAAACTCTAATCAATTATTTAGGTACTTATATTTATAATTTACGTTTTGGAAAATAATATAATTTATATTACTTTTTTGTATAATGAAAACGAATAATAATAAAGCCAGTGGTTACTACATAGTTTATTCAGATATACTGTATTTCTTAATAATTTGGAAATTGTATTTGAAAACATAACCTCAAAATAAATCGTAGAAATATTTGCTCTATTTTGCAGCGACACATGAAGGATCATCGAGCTCGTATTAAAGATATACGTATGAGAATTGTTACGCATTTTCGTTTGAATTCCTAAATGATGACGTCACCTTCTACCCGTTTATTCATATGTATTGACTTTTATATAGTACGTGGTGAAAAGTTTTAAATACACAAAACTCACAAATGAAGCATTTAGTAACTCGTACGTGTTTCTATGACAAAATCATTATCATCAGTGAGTGTTACTATTACAAACTCTCTCGTATACAAGACATACGTAGGAGAATTGTTGCACATTTTCGTTAAAATTTATAAATGATGACGTCAATTTCTACCCGTTAAATCAAATGTAATGATTTTAATATAGTGCGGCGTAAAGTTTTAAATAAAAACATACACAAAATTCACAAATGAAGCATTTAGTAACTCATAAGCGTTTCAATGACAAAATCATCATCATCAGTGATAGTAACACTCCACTGATGATGATGACTTTGTCATTGAAACGAGTATGAATTGATAAATGTTGAGTTTGTGAGTTTTGTGTATGTTTTTATTTGTTTAACATAACCTCACAAGCTGAGCTCAAAGAATGGTTGTAAAAAATAGGTAGTTTTTCTGTTTGCAATATTTTTTATCAACAAATATTATTGACAAATTACATAAACACATGTTTAAAGGGTATAATGTAGAATAATATTTTACATACTTTACGTTTTTGGTTTATTACTGCAAGGAAGAAAAAAAACGAAACAAAACTTGGCAAATATAAATAAACCTTAACCTGATGACCTAACCGACACTCATCCGAATCCTACTCGCGTCTAGATTTTCCACCCTCCGTTATCATATCTCTCATCAGTCGAAGTGCAAAGACAGTTTGTTGTCGCTGAATGGACCGTTTTACGAGCCGGGGAGCACATTCCAAACCACCCTTCCGATTGACAATCGTCCTATATGAGCCCTCAGATTTCTTTGTCAATAAACTGTTGAACATTCCATGCATTTTCCATGCAGTCAAATGAAGCGGCGACGCTATAAGGGTAGCTTAGCGGATCACCATTGTGATCGTATCGTCTGATTCCGTGACTCTTCGTCCTTACATCGCTGCCATAACGCGAAACGTTTCCAAGTGAATGTCAGACGGAAATACCTTTATTATTTTACGGGAAAATGACATTAGGCTATTATAAAACATTTATAGATTTAATTTATTACTTTTCATTTTGTTTTGTTCTGTTGAAGTGTTACATAATTCATTGAAATAATGCTTTTGATTTGGTGTTATAATAATAATAATGATAATAAATCCTTGGACGGGTATCAGCTTTCTCTTCACCTGGATCGAGAGCTGGTAAGAGACTATGCCTTCGCTTTGCTAAATGCCTACATTGCACTATTCTCAACACTAAGAGATGGATCATTATTATAGACCTACGTCATGTAATATCTCCCATGTATCCTCTACCACGAGGCTTTTATAGAGGAGAGATTTATTATTACATAACAAGTTATAAATAGTTTATTGCTGTTAAACATTTTACTGATTTTTATTCGTTGTCCAAGGAATCATATTGATAGTGATAATACTTGTAGCAATGAATCTTGAACCATATTTAATATTTGTCTTATAAATATATAATTACTTTGTTTTATTTATCAAAGAAATTTTACATGTTAGAATTAGCTTTCTATTGTATGTAATTAGTATTTATGTAGGTTAAAGTTGCCCAATTAGCTTTAAATGCTTCATACTTAGTATTTACTGTATCTAGTGTAAAACTACCCAATTAGTTTTAATTGGTATGTAATGTATATTTATGTAGTTTATAGTAACCAATTAGCTTTAAATGTTTTATAATTAGTATTTATCTAGTTTAAAACTACCCAATTAGCTTTAATTGGTATGTAATGTGTATTTATGTAGTTTATAGTAACCAATTCGCTTTAAATGTTGAATAACTAGTATTTATCTAGTTTAGAGCTAACCTATTAGCTTTAAAAGTAAGTAATGTTTATTTATAGTAACCAATTAGCTTTAAATGTTTTATAATTAGTATTTATCTACTTTAAAGTTACCTAAGTATTTAGCTTTAAATGCTATGTAATGTATTATGTAGTATACAGTTACGATTAGCTTTAAATGGTATGTAATTAGTATTTATCTATTTTAACGTTACACAATTAGCTTTAGATGGTATGTAATTAGTATTTATCTACTTTAAAGCTACCTAAGTATTTAGCTTTAAATGCTATGTAATGTATTATGTAGTATACAGTTACGATTAGCTTTAAATGTTATGTAATTAGTATTTATCTACTTTAAAGCTACCTAAGTATTTAGCTTTAAATGCTATGTAATGTATTATGTAGTATACAGTTACGATTAGCTTTAAATGTTATGTAATTAGTATTTATCTACTTTAAAGCTACCTAAGTATTTAGCTTTAAATGCTATGTAATGTATTATGTAGTATACAGTTACGATTAGCTTTAAATGTTATGTAAATAGTATTTATCTACTTTAAAGCTACCTAAGTATTTAGCTTTAAATGCTATGTAATGTATTATGTAGTATACAGTTACGATTAGCTTTAAATGTTATGTAATTAGTATTTATCTACTTTAAAGCTACCTAAGTATTTAGCTTTAAATGCTATGTAATGTATTATGTAGTACACAGTTACGATTAGCTTTAAATGTTATGTAATTAGTATTTATCTAGTTTAACGTTACCCAATTAGTTTTAAATGATATGAATTGGTATTCATGTAGTTTTAAGCTACCCAATGAGTTTAAAATATTTGTAATAGTTTACCATTACCCAAATAGCTTTAAATGTTGTAATTAGTATTTATATAGTTTAAAGTTACTTAATTAAAATTATCACCTAAATGGTTTTTTACATAGTATTTATGTAGATTACAACTACTCAATTAGCTTTAGATATTATGTAATTAAATGTTATGTAATTACTACTTGTATAATATTACATAAACGTATCTACATAACATTAATAAGGAATATGAGTAAGGAGATTTATATTCGCAATTCGCAATCTTTTATGTTCTCCATAGAAATAGTTATAGGGCCAACTGGTTGAACGCTTTGAAGAATTATGTGTTTGTAATCAATTGTGAGTTTGTATATAGTTATTTATTAATTGAATATTATTATGTTAATAGGTTTCAGCTCAGTTGCTTGACTTTATTGATTCTTTTAACTACTGCAATTTTTTATATAATATCAAAAGAACAGAGGTACCATTTATTACAATAAAATACAACATTTACAACATGTAAATATTGGCAAAAAGCCAAGTACTACAAAAATAATACAAAATTAATCGTATTACATTTTACTTAAGATTGAACCGTTATGTACATTTCGATGATCATGATGTCATACTCAGTATTACAATATTATTTTCTAGGTTGTAATTTTGTAGTAGGGCCCTCTGATGATGATAACATGGTCATCGAAATGTACATGAGGGTTTAATCTCGTAACTTGTAGCATTAGTTATTTTTGTAGTATATGGATGTTTGCCAAAATTTTTATTGTGATACTGTAAATTTATGTATTGTTCAGTAAATTAAAAACCTTTTATAAAGTTATTGAATCTATAAAGGATGTTATCTATAATATATTTAAAAAGTTTATTTATTACTCGATATGGTTTCAAGGTGGAGAGACTCAAAGTCACAAATTCACCTCATCTTAACATCAAAGATAGGTCTTATTTTCTGTTTAATGTACGTGATTTCGAAAAGTAGATAAAAACCAACGCCGTAGCGTGTTTACGCCGTATTAGCATAACTGGACGCAATTACTGGTAGTTGTCGGGGGGTCATTAAGTAATAAACTAATAAAAGAGTACCGTCCAGTGGAGGAACTTGAGGCTATGACGCTGGCGGAATTCTCTCGATTTAGAAAAAAACGAGAGAAATTGATTTATTGCCGGCTCCGTTCATTAGAGAGATAAGGTAGGTGCGGTGCTGTTGGTAGTGTGTACTGTAGGCATACGTGTTAGCTGCGAGTTCTTTGTAATTTGATTTATTGGTTTGGCTTTTTAACGTTTTAATTGCGCGGTAGAAATGCGCAGTATCCTAGTATTATATGCATTCTCTAGCCTGAGGAATAATGGCTACTTCCTACAATGTAGCCAGTAATGCGTTGCTTGTTTCCAATATCCCATTAGCTATCAAAGTTTCATGGTAGACTTTCTGGGAAATATTTGAATAGTAAAACGGCTGGCAAAGTCCGTAGACAAGTATGTCAAGATAGAAGTTACCTTAACCCACCACTAAAATCTTTTGGCAAGAACTCTTCAAAAAGATTTAATCGTAGGATAATAAAACGTGGCTTAAAATTCCTTAAATAGGCGATTTTGGTACTAGATCATGATTGTAGATTGTAAATACTCCACTTTGTGTCATATTTGAAAACCACAAACTGCATACAGTTGCATTAAATCTTCTATCCTTTTAAGTATTAAAAAGTAATAGTACGTAAATAGCTGTGTGGCGACCACATCTAGTTACTTTAGAGCACTGGAAATAATTTATTGAAGACTGGAATAGAATATAAAAATGTTTGTAGACAATTTATTATAGAATAAGTCTTTGCAACTTGGAAGTACTAGGGCTAGGCAAAACGTACCATATACACAAGAGAAGCAAACTAACCGCCAGGAAGAGGGGATACAAATCTAGTCCTATCGAACTAAGTGCAAATAACTGCGTGTCAGTAGAATTGGTTTTTAAGTGACAAATATCCGTATCTAAGTCTAACTGGTCTTACAGTAAGTGTAAAAATGAAGATAATTCGCTAATACACTTTGGTAAGTTTAATTAAGTAAATACTACCTAGACCTCAGAGATGGTTTTAACTTAAACGAAGAGTATTTGGAAAACTGTTTCTAATCTTTATCCGATACATATTCAAAATGTTTTAATTTATTTTAATATGTTTCGATGCTGAAATTCAGATCTGTTACTTTGGCGTTACTACCATTCTATAGACGGCCACCTACCTCGACTAATTATATATCGCCTCATCACAGCACAAAATTAATGTCCTGCATTCAAATCTCTTTCGTCCCTCAATGGAATTAAACCACGGTCATCAATGGCGGTTCCAGCTGACTGGACGTCCAGTTATGATATATCTCCTGTCGCCGAAGACAAATACTGGACCCCGACTCTGTCCTGCCGACATTTACATAATTGTCTTTCATTTCTAATTTGTTCTTCTCTTTCTCTAATTTCCTCTATTCTGTTCAAACTTTCAAGTGCCCGCTAGAGGTCACAAACCCTTACGCTTGGAAACACCTGTTGAGGGAGAAATGCTTAGTTTGTTTAATGTGATGTAGATGCGTGGTGACTCATCCTCAGGACGCTTCAAAAAAAGAAATCATTTATCCTTACAATAACATTAAAATTTAATATGTAATTTTTAAATTGAAACTACATGATTTTTTTGTTTCTACACAAAAAGAAATAGAATTATATGTTTAGACATCTGTTTAAATCTCCTGATTAAATGAAATCTCCTGAAAATGATTTTTTTAAATGGATAATTATCCAAAACAATTAATTGTCTGGTGCCTTAGATATTTGAGCTGATCTTTGCTATACAGGATGCGCTGATTACAAAAATTGTAGTATTTTGTTTCTAACAGCTCTAGTTTTTGAGATATGGCATGTCATTGTTTACATATAAACAAAAGCATTTGTCTTATATGAATGATTGCGTTGAGAGTCTCAAACTATGTTATTATACTTGTATTTACTTATGTTGGTTCTCATATTACTCTATGCACTCACGTCAGGTGATTTTAGTCTAAAAGAACACTCCATCTTGTTTTCAGTGTTGAATCTAACCTCAATTGATACACTTTTTGTTTTTGTAGTAGAGTTTTACAATGAATACAAGTCGTAGGAGCTGTGTTAACCATCCTGATGTAATGTGTTATATTTGTGGTGAGTACACTTTGAAGGAGAACAGAAAACTAGTCACAGATTTTGTCAAAAGAGCATATAATGCATATTTTTCTGTTAAGCTTGGTGATCAAGACAAACTGTGGGCGCCTAACTTTGTTTATAAAACATGTACCGAACACTTGAGACAATGGATAACAAGAACAAAAAAATCATTTTGACGATTGCTACTTTTGTATGGTTAATATTAATGGGATAAACCGCAATAATCGTGGTAAGTGGACCTATCCCGATTTAGAGTCGGCAAGACAACCTGTTCCACATTCAGATGAGCTTCCAATCCCTGTGTTTCATGAGCTTCCAGAGCTCTCAGATGATGAATTCACTCTTTCTGACTCTCCATGTGAAGTACACGGTGAAGGCAACGACAGTGATTACGAAGGAAAGCCAACACCACCCCAGCGTTTCACACAAAGTGAGTTAAATGATCTTGTAAGAGATTTAAACCTTTCAAAGGAAGCTTCTGAACTTCTCGCTTCTAGATTGCATGATAAGAATTTGCTGGAAGTTGGGACTAAAATCACATTTTATCGTACAAGAAAAAACCACTTACTGCCCTTTTTTTCTGAAGAAAATAATCTTGTTTTTTGTAATGACGTTAAGGCACTTCTAGCAATGGGTCTTACCGTTTACAGGACCAAAGATTAGCGTTTGTTTATCGACAGCTCTAAATAGAGTCTAAAGTGTGTTCTTGTGCACAATGGCAACAAATATGGTGCAATACCCACTGCTCACTCAACTACAATGAAAGAAAAATATGACAACGTGGCTTTAGTTATGGAAAAGATGAAATACTAGGACCATGAGTGGCTAATCTGTTTAGATTTGAAAATGGTTAATTTCCTTCTTGGTCAGCAGGGTGACTATACTAAATTTCCGTGTTTTTAATTTTACTGGGACAGCAGGGCTAAACAGTATCACTGGGTGAGAAAAGAATGGCCTAAAATAGAAAACATGGTTGTTGGAGAAAAAAATGTTATTCACGAAGCACTAGTTAATCAAGATAAAATTATTTTGCCTCCCCTGTACATTAAAATTAGGCTTAATGAAGCAATTTGTAAAGGCTCTAAATCCAGAAAGTCAATGTTTTGCTTACATATGTAAAAAATGCCTGGACTTGAACCAGAAAACTCAAAGCTGGCATTTTTTATGGTCCTTAAATCAGACAGCTCATATAAGACCCTCCTTTTAATGAATCCATGAATGAGCTTGAGGAAAAAGCATGGAAATCTTTTGTTTTGATTGTACAAAACTTTTTGGGAAACCATAAAGCTGAAAACTATGCCCAACTTGTAAGTGAAATGCTTAAAAACTTTAGAGATGGGTTGCAACATGAGTATTAAAGTTCACTACCTCCATAGCCACTTGGACCGCTTCCCAAAAAACCTCGGTGACCTCAGCGAGGAACAAGGAGAGAGATCACCAGGACATCAAGATAATGGAAGAAATATATCAAGAGAGGTAGAATAATCACATGATGACGAATTACTGCTGTGAACTTAGAAAGAGACTGCCCAGACAAAGTTCACTCCAGAGTGCCCAACAGAAGAGATTTGCCCCAAGAAGTTTCTGATCAATTTTCAACTTGAATATGTTTTTTCTCTACTTGTAATCAAAAGAAAAACAGTGTTTTTTGCAAAAATAGTGAACAAATTATATTGTATTTTTAAAAACATTTCCCTACTACTTACTTAGATTAAGGAATTTGTAATTTAAAAATTGCTGAATGCAAATATCTCGAAAATGAAAGCCGATAGGAAAAAAGTAATTCATATTTGAATTCTACGCATCAAAAAATCAGCTGTAAAATATTTGGCACCTAAATATGTGTTGCTCTGTGGTAATATTTCGTTGTTTTATGATTTTGCTATGATCTAGTGTTAAACTATGTTAACGGTCAAGGTGATAATGGCGAAACTAGAATCAAACTAATGATGTGTTTTATGACGTTAAAGCACTTTCTCTTTTCTGCGATTCAATTCTAACTAGAAATCTTAACGGTTATGATGCTGCAGAGGATAGAAACCTGAATAATAAAGGTAGATACCACAAAGAA
Source organism: Prosapia bicincta (assembly GCA_036971475.1). Classification (NCBI taxonomy): domain Eukaryota; kingdom Metazoa; phylum Arthropoda; class Insecta; order Hemiptera; family Cercopidae; genus Prosapia; species Prosapia bicincta. Next base: position 379,710,237 of record JBAIZL010000002.1, read on the forward strand.
ATTGTGATCTTTGGAGATGTGTTATAGATATATGCTGAGGACGTCATGGGTGCAGACATAGCCTGGCTACTAATATGGTATTATAAAGGATGTTAAAGTTACTTGAAATTAAAAATTGGGTAATTATTAAGATCAGCGACTACCGCTCGATCGGCGAAATTATTTTTTCTGATCGGTTTGACCTTACTGAACACGAATCTGAAGTTTTATTTTCAGCGAACACAATGAAAAAGAAAATAATAACAATAACCTAACCTAACCTAACCTGACTTGGTTTTCTTAGGTTAATATGTTTTTGCCGTTAAAAATAACTTAGATTCGTGTTCAACAAAGGAAAATCTATCAGGGAAAGAAAATTTCGCCGATCGGAGGGTTATGGTAAGCATCAAAGTCAGGTAGGTTAGGTTATTTGTTTTTATGTAAATATGTGTTTGCAGTAAAATAAACTTCAGTTTCGTGTTCAGCAAGGTCATATTGATCAGGAGATAAAGTTCGCCGATCGGAGCGTTAGTCGATTACCAAACATTGTTTCAAGATTTGATAATTACAAAACCTTGATTATGCCTTTGTAAAAAGAGATAGGAAATTCTTCAGGTAATAACCCAAAGTTAGACATTAGGAACAAGGAGAGTTTGTATAAGAGATCTTGAATCTAAAATTTGTTAAGGAAAAACATCTGTGAATTATTTTAAGGAGTGAGCTTTCATAGCTAAATTACCAATATGATAGATTACCAAACTTCTGAAGGGGACGGCGTAGATCAAAACAGAACACGTATTATTATTTTATCTTTTAACTTACTCGTTTCGGATTACTTCCATCATTACTAATATAGAGGTAATTCACATACATGTGCGATAAAAGGACTTTATAATATATTTATTGAATACAGTGGCCATAAGAGTTTCAACAAACATCTTTGTCACCAACTGAAAATATTATTTTGCGTTTTTTTTGTACGTGAATATATTTTTCTACTTTATTTTAAAATTTTAATTAATTTTAGGAAAATAAAAATATATTTGTATTTAAAATTTAATGTTTTTTTTGTTTTGTTTTAAAACTAAGAAAACATTAACGTAGCCTGGTAGGAATGTAAGAGCGACAAAGTAAATATAATTACGTTTATAATAGCGTAAGAATCCCGTCTTATATAAGGGAGGATTTTTGCTAACGTGTCCAACGTCACTTGAGTTTAACTACTTCCTTGCCTTGGTCATAGAAATGTTTCAGCCGCACGTAGTAATAGTAAAGTGAAAGGATCCAAGAGACAATACTTTTCTCCGGATACTGGGAAATGGGAAGGATTATGGTTCACGCGTGTAGGTTGGTTTTTACTTTATCTTTTTAAAAAATTTGCAAATGGCTTATTTTAAAAGTATAGGTTAAAATGTTACGCTTGGAACATCATTAGAACAAATAGAATCGTTATTCGGGCACGGTGATTGTATAAAGTCATTTATCTTGAATGAAATTCTAAATATATATTTGTCAACAATTATGTATTTGTCTTCTAGTAAATAAAATTATTTATCCGCATTGCAAACCTAACAGTTCTTGTTGTTACATTTTGTTTCTTTGATTTAGATATAGGGGTCTACCTGTTTATATGTGATATATATGTAATCCGTGTTTTATACGTGACGTTGATATACGTTTTTAAGCGTGATAAAGAAGTCTTCATACGTTATATAGATATGCGTGTTTTTACGTGATATCGACATACGTGAAATATATATATATATATATATATATATATATATATATATATATATATATATATATATATATATGCGTGTTTATACGTGACATAGATATAATTGTTTATACTTACCTGATAACTTATAGACAGATACACCTCCTTATAGAGATATTGAAAAGAATAATTTATTCTTTGATAATATTATCAGTGTTATAAATTATATATATATATATATATATATATATATATATATATATATATATATATATTCTTGATATTTTATATTATCCATTGTTTTTCCGTTGCACTGACTTTATGATGTTAATATATTACTATTGTAAGTAATTTTATCCACCAGGTGGATAAAATTACTTACAATAGTAAAATATTAACTTCATATATATATATATATATAGGTTATACCTAGTGTGATATCTATAAGTTAATACTGGGCATATCTGATAAAAAAAACCCTAAAAGAAATATTTAGTGAAGAAATGGGTAGACAGTTTACCTCGGTTAAGAGGAGGTCTACTTCAACTAAGCAACTCTGCGTAGACAATAAATGTCTCCTATTTCCATCTCCGAAGGGACTCCCTTATTCCCGCTCTTCCCTTATTTAGACCTACAATACTACTTTCATTATACGTCTTTCTACAAAGGGTAGCAACGGAACATATAGAATACGTCTATGTTTCCAGTATATAAAAGCTTTATTTCAGCAGCGGGAGGTTTTACCTATATCACGACCCTAATATTTACCTATATTCGCAATCCTTCCATATCGTTCATACTTTTCGATTACTTTAAAACTCGAATAAATAAAATATGTGTTTAAAAATATATTATTCCTGTACATTCTAGTACATAACAAATATTTAAATCTCTATTACAACTTTACTAAGCGAGGAGTAATAGAAGGTATAATTTATTTTGGTTCTGTCTTGTTTTTGTCAGCCCCGTTTTTTCTCAAAGGAAACTAGGTGCTAATTAAAAATTGAACGCGGCGTATATTTATTTAAATGTAAACACTTAACCAAGTGTCGAGCGCCTGTTGGAAACAAAAGGTAAAAGTAAGGAACAAGGCTGTGTCGCATCGCTCCGGGCTTACGTCTAATGAGATGCCGAGCACGGAATGCATAGCCGTCTCACGTGCGCTGTGCTTTCATTATTTCCGGCTTCCTCAGCCACCCTTCCTTTCTTATTTTAATTATCATAATGCGCAACACCCTCGGTATTATCAAAACTTTCTAGTCCGGGGTGACGTCGCCGCCTTTTTAGCCAGTTAGACTTATTGCTGTTGAAAAATAACGATTGGTTTGGTTGGAGGTGTGAAATATTGTAGGGTTGAGGGAATAGTTCAAATGTTGGTAAAAGGTTTTTGTGGTTTAAAGAGGATCACCCAAACCGGTTACCTACGCAAGGAGTTGTGTACTTATTAGCGTGAATAACATAAGTTACTCTCTTTCGGGGAATGTATACCCAATACAGCTTCATTTAGGAAGATAATTCAGGTGTCCTAAATTCAAGCAAGATTATTCTAGGATAATCTGTTGTGAGTAGGCAATAAAAGGAACACCTTCATAACCTAGAGACCTCTTTATTAATACTTTTATACCCGGTACACCTTCTGTTAGGGAGAAAGGTAAGGAGTATGAAGGCAGGATGGAAGGTACGTTATAGTGATCCTCCGTTACTAGAGGTGTCGCGAAAAAAGCGACCAGTGAAATAAGCAACTTAGCTTCAGTGAAATGTGCGACAAGGTAAATAAGCGACCATCACAAAATTATACCTGCTCTGGGCATCCCACACTCTTCGTAAGAGAGTTTGAACTGTTAGATTTTTGTATATTGTTTTCTGATTTTCATCACACTTTAACCAGTGTCAATAAATCAATTCTATCATTTACGCGTGTTTAAAGTTATCCTTAAGAAAGCTTCGCAATGATATTTTTATATTTGTGTTATTATTTTTTGTAACGTTTTATAGTTTTTTATAATATTTTGTTTAATATTTACATAAGTTTATATTTATTTCTATATTTTTGTAGGTTTTTTTTTTATGATCATCAACTAAATCCAGGCTTTTAACGTAGGAGAGAGTAGAGAGACAAGCCTTTATGTCACCATTTCCCTCAGAGTTTTTACAATAGCTTTATCCACTTTCTTATACTTAAGCTTTCTGCGTTTCCTTTCCAAGTTTAACTGTAGTGGGTAGTGAAAGTGCAGCTTGGTTGCTTATTTCGCGCATCCCTTGGTTGAATGACCTTGGTGGCGGTAAGGGTAGTTCGGCCGCTTATTTCGCACATTCTGTGATGTTCGCTTTCTTCATGCATTCTCACTAGAAAGTGGAGAGGAAATTAAGGCTTTTGGTTGGTATCGTCATGCTTGGAGCATGCCTATTCTCTATCGAGTGTTAGTACTAGGTGTTTACCACTACACCCTCTCTAATGAAGGACATGTAACATTTAGACGAGATGAAAGAAGGGATGTAATGATCATCTATGTTTACAATGTGGAAAAATTACGGTATCGCGTGAGCGAAAATATGTACCATCTTTGCTGTGGTATTTTATGTTCTTAACCTATTTCAAATGTTGCTAGATTTTAAAATATTGATTTTTTAACTACAGACTACGACAATTCAGTTCTTTATTATGTTTTAAATTTTTATTCTGATTATACTCATTATCCATACATGAAGAGTTCTATTAAAGCTCAGACATGTCCTGAATCTTTTCCTAATTAACGTAGGTGATATCTAAAGCATCCTTAACGTCCTCAGTTAGCTGAATATTCTTACTAGCTAATCACCCTCAGATTTATTTCTGTAACGTTATATGATGGACGCACTTTAAGCGTGAGCCTCAAGTTCCTGAAAACGATTGCTCCATTCAGGTTTAATATCTGAAAACCACGCCTCTCTGTCGGCTCTTGTACGTTTAATTTTAACACCTTTGGCTGTTCGTTTCGAGAATCAGCTTTTCAAATCTCTGTTACTAATAAGGGGTTCCTCATGGTCGTAAACATGTGTTTTGATTATATTTTACAATTTTAGATTTTGTCAGTTTGTCGTCAATATTTGATAATTTTTCCTTCTGAATTTATTTAATTTTTTTGTTTATAGTTATGTATTTTTGATACATTTAAAATGTTTTATTCTTTTTAGTGGAATTGTTTAAGATCGAAACATGTTCTTGTGTGTTTTAATAACTAAACCAATTACAGTTTATTCAGGCGGAAGAAAAAGCTCTAATCTATAGAAACATTTCTACGTTTGAATTTTAATATTGAAATGGCTTAAAAAGAAGATTTAAAATAAACATATAGTTATATCTAAAAAGAATTTTTCCTTAATTATAAATTTTTTATTGATTATAAATAAGTATATTTGATTTTAAGTAAGGTTATCTTGTATATAAACAAGTCTTTACAAAAAAACGATTGTTCGGGGAATCTGTATAATATTTAAACTAATTTCAATATGGAAATAATAAATGTAAAGCTATTTAAAAATTAACATAACTTCTTTCTGTTACAGGTAAGTCTGACAGTTACTATTATATTGGACTCGTGTTGGTTGGTAAGTTTGCAAATTTGTTTAGATATAGGCCTAATATTCCACTATGATTAAGAAATTGTTAATCTTAATTCAGATGTTTTAGTTTAATTTGAAATTGTATTTGGTTTTAAATTGTTAACTTGATTTAATTCTTACTTTGGATTTAATAATATTTTAAAATTGTTTTAAATATTTCTATACTAAGATAGATTTAAAATTCTTACATTGGATTTATATTTTTACCTCGGATTTAAAGTTGTAACGTTCAAGCCCTTTTTCCTGGGGGTAAGTTTTTATCTTCATTATAAATGTGTGTTAATTACTAATTAACAAATTAATTAGCCTTACTTACCAGGGCTTCTAGTTCCCCGTTATAGCTCATCCAGATACTGTCTGTCTATGACGGTCTTCTAATCTTGAACTAGGTTACTTGTGAAATAAGAATTTAAAGTTTTAAAATACAAAGTTAAACAATTTATTAATTAATGACAATTTACAAAGAACAAATGACAAAAGAACAAATTAACTTTTAATTACTGCTAACTATCACATACATTTTAATTACTTATTAACCTTTAAAATTTATATATATCGAGAAGGTAGTAACTTAAGTTTTTAAACTAAATTTTTAGAAATGAATATTCAAAGGACAATTTCTACTGTTCATGTGTTAATCGTTTACCAATTAAATTTCAACTTAGTTAACATTAAAATACATTTTCTTTATTATTATCTAAAACGTACCTGGTTGTGCACATTACTTGCAAAACACTTTAACACATATCATTAAACATTGCCCATGGCTTTTGGAATCGCTAATCACTTAACACATCGCTCTTACAAATCAGCGCTCCTAAACAAAAATGTTATTAACTTTTACTTATTTGAAACACATAAATAATCGCTTCTGACTTCTTCTTTAGTTGCGTTTATAAAATTTGGTACCGTTCTTGACATACTGGAAGCCTATAAATTTCTAGGTTATGTCCGAAAATGCCATCACGTCTGTCTGGTTCAAAGACTTTTTGAGAAGTGGGGCTCGTTGCAAGGACGCGCTAACTGAATTTCCCACCTTACTTATTATTTTGAATTTTTTGATTGGTGCTTCGGATCAGGCGATGTCAGACCATGTTTACGTCACATGGCGTGATGTGCTTATTACCCTAAGTTACTAACTCGTACGATATTTTTCTATTTCGCCCGCTAGAAGCGCTCACCACCTACGCTAGCTGCACAATGTGCATCAATAAAACAAAAATTTTCTTTTATATTGGGACGATATAATTATTAAATAAAAATTAAATATATAAATGAATTTATATGTAACGCCTTATTTTTAAGAGTGTTACAAAGTTTTTATTTCGGTATTATACTTTTGGTATCTTTTGGCAAAAAAACCACTACTCACTGATATTTTTCAGCAGACGCGTTACGCACTAGGTCAGTGTGTTGTTCAATGCTTGAGTCGATTGAGCAATGCACTGACCTGGTGCGAAACGCGTTTGCTGAAAAATATCAGTAAGTAGTGGTTTTTTTGTCAAGCGATACCAAAAGTGTAATTTATAGCAAAAATCTCAAGATGTACAACACAAGAACTGCAAGTTTTACTTCGGATTTAAGATAATTTCTTTGCACTTAAAATAGTTGTGTTTAATTTGAAAGTTTCACGTTAGGTTTAAAATATCTATTTTCGATTATATCATTAATTTTTATTCGTTTCGTACTTACTTATGTAGTTAAAGATGCTACATATTTAATTTTATATATAATAGCGTTTACTTCAGTTCAGTATAGATTTGGTTAGAGAAACAGTGTGTGAGAAATAACCTTCATATCTCTCTTTGCCGCTCTATCTATCTCTATCCCTCTCTTTACCTCCATGCCTTCCTCGCTTCTTTCCCAAATCTCCTAAAATTTCAATTGTTTTAAGACAAATAATTAGGGTCTCACATACCCTACTTCAAATAATCTAGTAGATTTTAAAATATCTAAAAGCCGTATGTCAGCTGTAGTTTGTGACAGCTATAGTCAAGATTTTTTGTAGTGAGTTATTAAATGTTGTTTAATTTGAGTATAAATATCAAATGTGAAATACCATAATTCGTTGTAATCATATTGTATTTTAAATAGAAAAGAAGACGCACTACAGCTTACTGTTTCTAGTATAGCAATGCATAATTTATACAACGATTTGAGAACATTTTCAATATTCTAAAAGGGATTGTGAATTTCTTCAAAAACGAATTTTTTTCAAGTTTCTTCTTCAATAAATATTCTATTTATATTTCCTCGCCGTGTATTACTATTTTCATTGCTATTAGTTGTAAATTATTTTTTAGATTTTGAGAGATTTAAACGAACGGATGAACAGGGTCTAACTTTCCGCTCGTGCCACTTGCACCGTTGTACAATTACAATCCAAACCTGAGAAGCCAGTACGTCACCATTAGGAGAAAGTAATCCAGGAACAAGAAGAAACGTAGTAGATCTTTTGCAGCTGCTAAATGTTGCAGTTTTATTGCCTCTTTGCATTCATCTTTATGGTTTGTTTGGGCAATCCGTCTTAATTTGAGAGCGCCGAGTGCGCCCTGGAGGGTCGTGGCTCATGCCCACAATAAAAGTGATTCGGCCATCTACATCAATATTGCACGCCACTTCTGACAATATCCGTTAATCCTGGGTATAAGTCCGTTGCTCGGCTCGGTTTGTCAGCAATATTTACGGCGAATAATATCTCTAAGCTAACGATCAAGGCAAATGCACAAAACGAGAAAAGTGTTTGTAAAGAATACGTATTTCTTGTTGGTTGCTCAAAAATGTTCAAATTGTGTTTTAAAAAAATCATATTCATTGCAACCAATTCCCAACTTCACTCTAATTTTAAAACCTTAGCCATATTTTCTTCCTTCTTTTTTTCAAACATCAATTTTATAAGTAAGAAAATCGGTAAATAAACATAACTAGTACAAAAGAAACAAATTTGTTCTTTCCTTTGCATCGTTTTTGTTACTCTTCTTTTTTATACTTTTATTCTCTTGTCATTTCACACTCTTTCATTGCATTTCTTCATACAAAACAAAACACTTTCTTGATACACAGTTTAGCAACTGTGGTTATATTACATTTTTGTCGATAAGCCCTCATTTCATTCCTTTTTTTTTTTCGTTAACTTTATAATCTTTTTTGACTTCATGAATACTTTGATTGACTTTTTATAACGAACAAACACACGTCCATAGTATTTCAACTGTATATGTTTTCTTAATATAAGGAGCACAACGGGGTTATTTTCTTATTACGAACAATAGCTCCTCAGCTCCACTGTCTGATCTTTTTTTATTACTAACAGGCTTATATTTTAATCTTTCTTATAAGGAACAGGCCACCCACTTTAAGAAAGGTTTAATTCTTCTAATTACGATCAGGCAAATTTTATTCTTTCTTATCATGAACAGACCCACTGTGAATCTTTCGTGTTACAAATAGGCCTACACTCACTTATCTCAGTGAGGAACAGGGCAAGACAAAGGGTTAGTTTTTCTTATTACTAACAGGTAATCTTTCTTATTATGAATAGCCCCACTGTAAACTTTCGTATTACGAACAGACCGACATTTTAATACTTCTTCTTAGCAACAGACCTACACTTAAGCAAATGATTAATCTTTCTCATTACGAACAGGCCAACACTGTAATCTTTCTTATTACGAACATGCCAACAATTTAATCCTTATTACGAACAGACCAACGGTTTAATCCTTCTTATTAAAAACATCCCAGCAGTTTAATCTTTCTTATTATAAACAACCCAGCAGTTTATACTTTCTTACTACGAACAGAGCAACAGTTTAATCCTTATTACGAACAGATCAACGGTTTAATCCTTATTACAAGCAACCCAGCAGTTTATACTTTCTTATTACGAACAGACCAACGGTTTAATCCTTCTTATTACAAACATCCCAGCAGTTTAATCTTTCTTATTATAAACAACCCAGCAGTTTATACTTTCTTATTACGAACAGACCAACGGTTTAATCCTTCTTATTACAAACATCCCAGCAGTTTAATCTTTCTTATTATAAACAACCCAGCAGTTTATACTTTCTTAATACGAACAGACCAACGGTTTAATCCTTCTTATTACAAACATCCCAGCAGTTTAATCTTTCTTATTATAAACAACCCAGCAGTTTATACTTTCTTATTACGATTAGACCAACGGTTTAATCCTTCTTATTACAAACATCCCAGCAGTTTAATCTTTCTTATTATAAACAACCCAGCAGTTTATACTTTCTTAATACGAACAGACCAACGGTTTAATCCTTCTTATTACAAACATCCCAGCAGTTTAATCTTTCTTATTATAAACAACCCAGCAGTTTATACTTTCTTATTACGATTAGACCAACGGTTTAATCCTTCTTATTACAAACATCCCAGCAGTTTAATCTTTCTTATTATAAACAACCCAGCAGTTTATACTTTCTTATTACGAACAGACCAACGGTTTAATCCTTATTATTACAAACATCCCAGCAGTTTAATCTTTCTTATTATAAACAACCCAGCAGTTTATACTTTCTTATTACGAACAGACCAACGGTTTAATCCTTCTTATTACAAACATCCCAGCAGTTTAATCTTTCTTATTATAAACAACCCAGCAGTTTATACTTTCTTATTACGAACAGGGGAACAGTTTAATCCTTCTTATTACAAACATCCCAGCAGTTTAATCTTTCTTATTATAAACAACCCAGCAGTTTATACTTTCTTATTACGAACAGACCAACGGTTTAATCCTTATTATTACAAACATCCCAGCAGTTTAATCTTTCTTATTATAAACAACCCAGCAGTTTATACTTTCTTATTACGAACAGACCAACGGTTTAATCCTTCTTATTACAAACATCCCAGCAGTTTAATCTTTCTTATTATAAACAACCCAGCAGTTTATACTTTCTTATTACGATTAGACCAACGGTTTAATCCTTCTTATTACAAACATCCCAGCAGTTTAATCTTTCTTATTATAAACAACCCAGCAGTTTATACTTTCTTAATACGAACAGACCAACGGTTTAATCCTTCTTATTACAAACATCCCAGCAGTTTAATCTTTCTTATTATAAACAACCCAGCAGTTTATACTTTCTTATTACGATTAGACCAACGGTTTAATCCTTCTTATTACAAACATCCCAGCAGTTTAATCTTTCTTATTATAAACAACCCAGCAGTTTATACTTTCTTATTACGAACAGACCAACGGTTTAATCCTTATTATTACAAACATCCCAGCAGTTTAATCTTTCTTATTATAAACAACCCAGCAGTTTATACTTTCTTATTACGAACAGACCAACGGTTTAATCCTTCTTATTACAAACATCCCAGCAGTTTAATCTTTCTTATTATAAACAACCCAGCAGTTTATACTTTCTTATTACGAACAGGGGAACAGTTTAATCCTTCTTATTACAAACATCCCAGCAGTTTAATCTTTCTTATTATAAACAACCCAGCAGTTTATACTTTCTTATTACGAACAGACCAACGGTTTAATCCTTATTATTACAAACATCCCAGCAGTTTAATCTTTCTTATTATAAACAACCCAGCAGTTTATACTTTCTTATTACGAACAGACCAACGGTTTAATCCTTCTTATTACAAACATCCCAGCAGTTTAATCTTTCTTATTATAAACAACCCAGCAGTTTATACTTTCTTATTACGAACAGACCAACGGTTTAATCCTTCTTATTACAAACATCCCAGCAGTTTAATCTTTCTTATTATAAACAACCCAGCAGTTTATACTTTCTTATTACGAACAGACCAACGGTTTAATCCTTCTTATTACAAACATCCCAGCAGTTTAATCTTTCTTATTATAAACAACCCAGCAGTTTATACTTTCTTATTACGAACAGGGGAACAGTTTAATCCTTCTTATTACAAACATCCCAGCAGTTTAATCTTTCTTATTATAAACAACCCAGCAGTTTATACTTTCTTATTACGAACAGACCAACGGTTTAATCCTTCTTATTACAAACATCCCAGCAGTTTAATCTTTCTTATTATAAACAACCCAGCAGTTTATACTTTCTTATTACGATTAGACCAACGGTTTAATCCTTCTTATTACAAACATCCCAGCAGTTTAATCTTTCTTATTATAAACAACCCAGCAGTTTATACTTTCTTAATACGAACAGACCAACGGTTTAATCCTTCTTATTACAAACATCCCAGCAGTTTAATCTTTCTTATTATAAACAACCCAGCAGTTTATACTTTCTTATTACGATTAGACCAACGGTTTAATCCTTCTTATTACAAACATCCCAGCAGTTTAATCTTTCTTATTATAAACAACCCAGCAGTTTATACTTTCTTAATACGAACAGACCAACGGTTTAATCCTTCTTATTACAAACATCCCAGCAGTTTAATCTTTCTTATTATAAACAACCCAGCAGTTTATACTTTCTTATTACGATTAGACCAACGGTTTAATCCTTCTTATTACAAACATCCCAGCAGTTTAATCTTTCTTATTATAAACAACCCAGCAGTTTATACTTTCTTATTACGAACAGACCAACGGTTTAATCCTTATTATTACAAACATCCCAGCAGTTTAATCTTTCTTATTATAAACAACCCAGCAGTTTATACTTTCTTATTACGAACAGACCAACGGTTTAATCCTTCTTATTACAAACATCCCAGCAGTTTAATCTTTCTTATTATAAACATCCCAGCAGTTTAATCTTTCTTATTATAAACAACCCAGCAGTTTATACTTTCTTATTACGAACAGGGGAACAGTTTAATCCTTCTTATTACAAACATCCCAGCAGTTTAATCTTTCTTATTATAAACAACCCAGCAGTTTATACTTTCTTATTACGAACAGGGGAACAGTTTAATCCTTCTTATTACAAACATCCCAGCAGTTTAATCTTTCTTATTATAAACAACCCAGCAGTTTATACTTTCTTATTACGAACAGGGGAACAGTTTAATCCTTCTTATTACAAACATCCCAGCAGTTTAATCTTTCTTATTATAAACAACCCAGCAGTTTATACTTTCTTATTACGAACAGACCAACGGTTTAATCCTTATTATTACAAACATCCCAGCAGTTTAATCTTTCTTATTATAAACAACCCAGCAGTTTATACTTTCTTATTACGAACAGACCAACGGTTTAATCCTTCTTATTACAAACATCCCAGCAGTTTAATCTTTCTTATTATAAACAACCCAGCAGTTTATACTTTCTTATTACGAACAGACCAACGGTTTAATCCTTCTTATTACAAACATCCCAGCAGTTTAATCTTTCTTATTATAAACAACCCAGCAGTTTATACTTTCTTATTACGAACAGACCAACGGTTTAATCCTTCTTATTACAAACATCCCAGCAGTTTAATCTTTCTTATTATAAACAACCCAGCAGTTTATACTTTCTTATTACGAACAGGGGAACAGTTTAATCCTTCTTATTACAAACATCCCAGCAGTTTAATCTTTCTTATTATAAACAACCCAGCAGTTTATACTTTCTTATTACGAACAGACCAACGGTTTAATCCTTATTATTACAAACATCCCAGCAGTTTAATCTTTCTTATTATAAACAACCCAGCAGTTTATACTTTCTTATTACGAACAGGGGAACAGTTTAATCCTTATTACGAGCAAGCCAATACATTGCCTTCGACTCTGAAGTATTGCAAAATTAATCTTCTATGAAACGCATGCTTTTTTTGCTCCTCATTTCTCATCCATGCAACCACAGTGTGCCACAGCAAAGCTAGAATGACAGGGTACAGATAATTCTTTGTGAAATTGTCTCAGTCAAACTGGAGTCCTAATCTTACTAACAACTACAACGAAATTGTTGGAACATATGTTTAAACAAACATTTCGGTCATCCTGATCTTCGTAATTTAAACAGTTGTAATTTCATTACTTTTGTTACTTTTCAGATATTCTTAATATAGTTACATTTCCAGACTGCTGAAGTTATTATTGTAGTCCAGCTCTTTGCTCTTCAGCTGGAATTTCTATTTGTTTCTTTCTCTAGAATTATCTCTTCTTACTTGTGCTTTTCAATGCGGAAAAGGTGTTTGCTTTTGCGAAACACTTTGACCGTAATTTTTACCATCGGTAAGAGAACTTTACATTTTATGCTTACGTAATTCAAGTGCTAATTACCAACTTCCTAAAGCGTAAACTAATAGCTTCGTAATGGTTGCAGCATTGCATTGCCCATCCGCATGGGAACCATTGTTTTCGGAATCAATGACCGGGTGATTGATTATGGCGATAATACCTCCCAATACGTTCGCTGTATAGAGTTACTTGGAACTGTACTGTAATTATACACTATTGGTTAAACTGTGGTCACAATCGTCTCTGGTAATCTGAGACTGGTTGCCAGTTAATTAATAAGACGCACGCTCGATACGTGCCTTATGAGGTCCATTGTTGGTTTTCAATTTAATTCGCCGGACATTTAATTTTAAATAGCGAAAGGTTATTTCAGTGTGTCGATACAATCATTGTGGCGATAAGCTTGGATGGGCGTTACGTTGCTTTCATATAGGAAGATTATCTTTGATAGCTGATAGATTGTTGGCGTTTCGTATAAGGTTCTTCATTTTTAATTTTGTATGTTTAAAACACTGGGTACGTTATTAAATGGAATAAATAGGTTTTTTAGGAGTTAGTCACAAACTGTGCTTTAAAAATAGAATTTCAACTATTTTCTGTCCACTGAAATTCCTATTGACTTATATTTTTTCTCTTCCGTCAGGTTTCAATTTTAAAATAATTCATTCTACTTAGGCTATATAAAATACATTTTCCGTAACATTAGGTAAAAATACTCTCATTTTGTATACAGATTGTTTACACCCCGCGTATCAGTTCAGGTAACGCCCTGTGAGTGTAACATAATGTTATGCAGAGTACATCTTTATCGAATCTTTACTACTTTTATTATTTACTTCACCATATCGTGCAGATTACAAGTACGTATCAAATGCAGGTTTCGATCTTCTACAGTCTCTCGTTTATTCCCCTCATTATTTAATTTTAGTCGCTTTTTTCCATGTCAGCACTTTCACATCATTTTTCATTCTTTGTAAAGAGATTTCAGCACAACACTTACTGTCCACGGAAGCAATTTATATTCATTTTAATTTGCCAATCAGAGCTAGTATTGTAGTAGGCAAGGCCCTGTTATTTGAATCTTCGGTTTTCAATTGCCTCACTGCCTCATCGGTTCATAGACTCACTGCCCTATTGCTCCATCGCCCCGTGGTGCCATCGCCTCAATATTCTATCGTGCCATTGCCTCTTCCCATTGTCTCAATATGTCATATGCCTCTTTGTTCCATCACCTCATTCGGTCATCACCTCATTGTCCTTTCGCCCCATTACCTCTTCCCATCGCCTCATTGTCTCATTGTGTCATCGCCTGATTGTCCTATCGCCCCATTGTATTTTCTTATCGCCTCATCGCATATGCCCCATACCCCTTCATTGCCCCATTGCCTCATCGCGTCATTTCCTTATTTGTCCATCGTCTGTCTCATCTCTTCATCACGCCATTGCCTCATCGCGTCATTTCCTCTTTTGACCATCGCCTATGTCTCATCTCTTCATTGCACCATTGCCTCGTCGCGTTATTTCCTCTTTTGACAATCTCATGTCTCATCTCTTCATTGCCCCATTACATCATCCCGTATTATTATAACCGCCACATTGCCCAATAGTCTCTTTTCCTCATCGTCCATTGCATCATCGTCTTCGCCCAATCGCTTCATTAGCTGTAATTTATTTCTCTTTTAACAATGTTGTTTATTTGTATTTATATTAATTTCGGCATTCTGTCGGATCTAATATTTTAGTTACAGCAATTACTTTGTACGAGAATCTGCCTTTGATTTAACTTCATCGTCTCCAATGTCTTCAATTGTTAACTTTATTGCTTGTTCGTAATAATGTTTATAGCTTTTCACAGATGTTTACTTGGTCTTCACAGATGAAGGCATATTTAGTATCTTCTATTTTAATCTTGTTAATAGTGGTTTTCCGTATGTGACTAGTTATTCATTTCACATCTTAATTATTTTTCAGTACTCTACATTTCATCTTCATTCCGTATGGAGAGGCCTCTATATACCTTTATATGTTTCGTCTGTAGAGTACGGTCTCCGGATGGATAGCTTTAATGGTCACCTAACCTTCCAAAGTAACGAAACTCTCCTAAACCCCGCTTCTTGTTTGTCGTGTCCGCAAACCTGATATGTATTCTGGGGGTCTTTCCCAGTCTTTTCGAGAAAACCAGTGTTTACTTAATTCTTACTAAGTTCCAGAACCTACTTTCTTTGAAACTTCATGCTTCAAGTACATCATACGCCCTTGTAACAGCACGAAGAATGGAATGTAGTCTACTAAAGACCTGTGAGCTAAGACTCCTTCCAAAAAAATGTACAATTGAGAGACCATTTTTCACTCAACATGTTACATGAGATTACAAGAATCCCGAGATCAAATAGTTAGTAGCCCATTTTGGTTTGTACGGTATATAGTCTATAGCAACCGATTGAAATTTCTTAACAATATTGTTAAACTTTTCACGTTTTAAACTGTACAAAATAAGTAAAAGGATCATTTTAATTTTATTGCTTTTAATTCTAGGATTTTAATTGTGTTTGCAGTTGTAGAATGACGCAATCTGTAAATCCGGGCCCTCCGTCGCAAATTTACGACCTTAAAAAAAGCGCATTCATCCAACCAGACGAGTTAAAATTAAAACCAATTTTTTAATTTAATGAAACAAAAAAAAACACCCGAGAACATTAACAACGGTAGTGAAAATTCCAAAACCGTCATGACTAATTAAAAAAAAGCGGAAAAGAAAGAAAAGAAAGGGCGGTTCAACCCCCTGTCTCTGATCGCTATGCGCGCAACGTCTTGGTCATTTGTTACCCTTGCCGTATTTAACTACCAGCATTTTTACTCCTAATTTTTCCTTCCCCCTTTTGTCTTTATTTATTCCTTGGGGAGATCACTTCTTGCTTTTTTCCATCTCGCAGCAGTTACAAGTGCATAGGACACGGGCTAATGTTGTGTTAAATGTCTCAGAAACATCTGCATATTTTCGTAGGGGACGGAAGGGGAGGGTTGTAAAAATAAACGAATCGACTTATGTCGCGAAGAAACGAAATGTAAAGGATGAAAAGGTCTAAAATTTTATGTTCTCGAATTGTCTTTTGGCTCTGCAACAATTACTTTCAGTTGAAATGCTCCTTCCGATTTGTCCCTTTCATTAAAAGTGTTGCCCTTTTATTAGTCCTTCCTTTAAATTTCCTTCCACGACTCAGTTGATTCTTCGCAGTCTTTCCATCTCTGCAAAACGATCGCGTTCACGTCTATGTTTGTTTACTGCCCAATATTCTTCAACTTCAATGTTTGTTCTATTATATTTTCTGAAAATTTTATTTCGTTGTGTCATTAATGTGTGTTCTGCTGTAAGAATCGTACTTCCTTCTAATAGTATGTAATGTTTTGAGGAACTTCAATGCTTGCTGTGTTCTAAGATCAAGAAAAAATATACATACGTTTATCTACGTAACTTCATTGACGAGTTACGAACGACGAAATCTCCAAATTTCAGCTCGTACAGTAAAATGAAGCCATACTGAAATTTTTTAGTTGCAAATTTGAAGTCGATTTTATGGTGTTATATTGTTTTTTAGTTTGAAAGCTATGAAAAACACAGAAGGTTTAGTAAATGTATAAGTATAAGTTACGGTAGAGTAATATTAGAATACTTCTAGAAACCAAAACCAAATTTACTCATAAAATTACTCATATAACCAACGCATCCTAAAATAAAAATAATACTTGAAGTTTATAGTCCATTACGTTCGTGAATCTTATTAATCACTTAAACAATAGTTTATGACTATCCGAACTTTAAATTTCTGCTTTTTGTTTGGTAATAGTAGCTGCTTTTGTATTGTTCGGATAGTCATAAACCATTGTTTACGTGATTAAAAAAATAAGGAATATAAAAGTTATCCTTCATCCAACATCAGGAGACATAAGTTTAATGAGCTCTGAAATAAAACTTCCTATTATTAAAAAAAAAAAACAATTCAAGCAAACCATTGAACATTCATGCACAGAAACAAAAGAAAAATTTATTAAACCGCCATACAAAGAATAACATGATAATCGAAATTAATACTTAATTGTTTAATTGCACTTATAAAAATGTTAAAAAAATAACACACACACACGCGCGCGCGCAAGGTATCGATCCTTGATGTTTTGGAAATGTCTAAAACTGAATATATAGTACAGATAGCTCAGTTCTAAATGAGCATAATTTTGTACTTAAGAGGTACTGACTACTAATATTTTAAGAAATGTTTATAACTGAATATATCATATAGAACGCACACTTGAAGCTACATACTTTTGTACTCACGTAATACCGGTACCATATGTTTTTAAAAATGTTTATATATGAATATATAGTACAGATAGCAGAGTTCGAGCTACATAATCTTGTATTCGCGAGGTACAGACTCTTAATGTTTTTGGAAATGTCTATACCAAAATATAGATAGTACACTTTGAACTACATAATTTTGTTTTCCTGTTGATACCGACACCTAATGTTTTTGTAAATGTTTGTACTGAATATGTCGTACAGATGGTACACCTCAAGGTACATAATTTTCTTCTTATTAGTATCGACCTCCCACATGTTTCTAGATCTGTATATCTGAACATATCGTATTGATAGCACGCTTTGAGCTACATAATTTTGTACTCACGAGGTACGCACCCCTAATGTTTTTTGGAAATGTCTATACAAAAATATAGATAGCACACTTCGAACTACATAATTTTGTATTCGTGTTGTTACCGACGCCTAATGGTTTTAGAAATAATTGTACCTGAATATGTCGTACTACAGATAGCACACCTCAAGATAAATAATTTTGTTCTTCCAAGCCAAGTATCGACCCCAAATGTTTTTGGAAATGTTTATATCTTAATATATCGTATAAAACTTCAGCTTTCTCTATCTTTGGCAGAAAAGGTTTTTCTTTGGATCAACAAAACCCATTATTTATTCATTAAACATGCAAATAAACATAAAATGTTCCACTTTAAATTTGTCGTTAGTTTTAATTACAGGACGTAATGCTTTTACAATAGAACAAACAGAACTTCTTTCTCCTCCTTGAGCCAAATCTCGGGTTACATTTTAGCATCACAAAGATAAGTGAGCGGCAAAAGTCGTTAAAAAGTTTATTGTCGACATTAAAATAATTGTGTTAGATTTTAATTACAAACCCATGTAACCGCAGCCCAAACTAACCGCCGCTCCATAAAGCAGATACTTCATTTACCTTTAATAAAAGCTGTTGACTGTAAAAACGTAACAACCCGGTAAAACTTATTTGATTAGAAAGAGACGGAGGGTCTGATCTCGTCTTTCTTTTTGCCCTTTTAGTACGGCGCTGCAAACGTAGTGGTCCCATAAAAGTGAATAACAACTGATTAGAAACTGACCCCCGAGGCGGCCCACTATTACTCCGACCTACTCAACACGTACTTACAAATTACCATAAAAACTAACACTTTGAGAAGAAGGAAATTACCTTTGGGTGTCTCATTTCCGCAAAATTTTAATACTTAACCCCCTCGGGTTCGTCGCCGCCCCAGTCGGACTAATCCAATAAAGCTCACCCCTGCTCGGCTCACGATCTTCCCCCGCCTCTTAACCTTCTTCGACAACCTCTTAAACGGATCTCGTCATTGTTTCTGTATCTGTGAGACACGGATGATATATGTTTGTTGGTTGATGAGTATCTGTGTTTGTAGGAAAAAAAGATATATTTTAATTATTATTGATTTATTTAGGAATCACGTTTTGTTAATTACACAAAAAGCCATAAAACCTATATAAAAGCCAAACACTATGAAAACAGCTGGAGTCAGATATAATGATCATATATAAATATTGAGCCACTCCTATGATATTTTTAAATATATAAAAGACCTTAACGACTTCCTAAAAATAATTATTTAAATGAGTTTAAATATTTTTAAACACAAATGTTATCCTTGAATTCTGTAGTCCATTACTTTCGGTGAAACTTAATTAATCACTTTTCGATCGCTATGTGGCGATCTTCATCAGTGTTGTCTTCTGCTTGGAGTTTTTAGGTTAACCGGTGATGGTTTTAAAGGCAGGTTTTCGATAGTATCAAAGAGTATGTGTGATTTTAATAGTGTTTGTTCGTTTAATTTGTTTGTACTTTGTGTTTCTTGTGTTGAGATGTGGTCCTTTTTTGTTGATGTGTAGGATTTCTAGGTTATGGTAAATGTCTGTGTATTTGTGTCTTGTACATAAATAATAAAGTTTTTATGTTTATTGCTTGTAATAAACATTAAAATGAATAATACTTACCTTATATTTTAAAATTTTGTTTTCAAGAAAGACTTTAAAATTTGACTAAAAAATTTGGCTTAAAAAGACTAAAAAAAGAGTGAGTAAAAAATAATACTTCAAAAGGTTTTACCTGAACCATATAAATTTTAAAATAATTTTGTAAGCGTGATGTAATTTTCAATTTATTTTGATCCACAAAAATAGACGCCCATTTAAAGTCATCATTATTCCTTTTTTTGGCAAGATCCACTTCCTGTTCCTGGCCAAGTACCCTCGGCAAATCTACCGCCCGCATTTATCCTTCCATACAATATCGCATACATTAGCAGGAAATTAATAGTTGGAACCCTTGCCACCAGGGAGCACGCTCATCAAGGCACTGTGTAGGACAAACGACCCTATTAGCGTTCTTCCCAGGGGCCCGCCAAGACGCCCTCTCTGGCGTAATAACTCACATCTAAGACGCTATCTTTGGATACGTTAATTGAGTAGCTCAAACAAACATTGACGATTAAATTTATTCATTAGTGTTTGTCAAGTTTGTGTGATCGATGTGGTCTGCATTGTCTACAAAGGATGACGTAACAGACATTTACTTCAAGGCGGAATATGTATATAGGTATTCTTATGGCGGAATTTATTGTTTAAAAGGAAAATACCGTTTATTGTATCAAACAAAACGTACTTACAAAAACCTAAAGTAAATTTTAATGGTTTAAAATCAATTTTATTACGAAATACTTGCCCGTGTTTAATATTTTAGACTCTAAACGGGAAAAGTTTCGACATTCAGATCATCATCAATCTATTATTACATTATACACTAGATAATCTATTAACATGTTTCTATTAACATCTTCTATACTATCCTTGTACAATAGTTTATTGAATGCCGAATGAAATATATTACTGTGTCCCTCTACAACAGAAAAACCACGCTCCACGAGTGACAACTCTTCCGCATCCGATGGTAACCGAAGATAGCCGAAACAAATTGCTCCAATCGGTTGTCAACGTCGGCGATCTTATCTTGCACAGCTTTCCGCTTCACTCATTCACTACTTCCATTTGTACTTAATTAAACAAGGTTTTTGCAGTGTTGGCAGCATTGGCTGATGTACAAGTTGTAGTGATAGTTGCAGAAAGATTTGTAAGCTGCAGGCAGAGTGTTATCTGAATTTGTAATTTTATTAATATAATATATAAGGCCTTTATATAATTTTTGAATTTTGTATGTGTAGGCCTATTATATGTTTTAAATATCTTTCTGTTAACTACTTTTGTTTTCAAATTTGTAATTGAAAATAGCTTACATGACAAATTTAATAATACATTTAATAACTAAACTATTAAAAGTTATTAATATAAAAATTGGGTTCTGGGGACAGAAGTGAAACCTCTTATAGCCACGTGTACAGAAATTTCAATTTGGAGAAAAACGTTTAATAATGAGAAATACCTAAACATTTGTTAACATATTTGTCTAAGAATATGTATTTATTAACTGATCAAAACGATTTTATAATAACCTATTTCCTTAACAATCTTCAGTAAAAAATGTAATATAACCTGCTTGTGAAACAGCTGTTCTACAACATAACCTATACCACAAAATCAGCTGTTGCATGAAATCATATGTTGTCATTTAATTCACTTTAAGGTGACTCGTAGCGTAATCTGACAATATTTATACTGACGCTATTAATCTGACTCAAAAATTATGTGTTCACCCCCAATCCAATAAGTTTTTGTAGGTGTCGTTAGAAATGTGTTCACTTCAAAAATATTACAAACAGCTTGAACGAAAAGAAGGTAGTTCGATATTGTTTAGTTCAAAAAGATTTCAATTTTTTTCTTCTTCTGTTTTGATTTTTAACTCGAGATTAATTGTTACCAGTTTCATCTTGATGTTTGGTTATAAAACATACACATTTTGCAAATTGTTTAGATTTAATGCAAATGTTTCAGCAAAATATTGCTCAGCATTAAAAGTGTTAATAATAATGGGTATTGTTGTGAATGAGCAAAACTTAGCCTAAAGCGGTCGTAAAGTAAGCGGCACTGTATTAACATCAG
This sequence comes from Prosapia bicincta, assembly GCA_036971475.1. Lineage (NCBI taxonomy): Eukaryota > Metazoa > Arthropoda > Insecta > Hemiptera > Cercopidae > Prosapia > Prosapia bicincta. The sequence continues at coordinate 379,732,097 of JBAIZL010000002.1, forward strand.
GGTGTTTGTTAATTAACTGTAGCTCAAAGGTAAATTTAAAGTAAGCTAAATGTAGCGGGAAATTGTAAAATGGTTTAGCATAGAATTGTTTAATAATAACTATGCCTATAAAGGTCGAGCATATTTGTAAATAGTAGCTTTTAACCGGTAATGTTTTAAACCATATTATCAGGTTAACTGGAAAGTTTAAAACCATATTGTCAGGTTAACTGGTTTTAAACCATATTGTCAGATTAACTGGAATGTTTAAACCATTTTGTCAGGTTAACTGGAATGTTTAAACCATATTGTCAGGTTAACTGGAATGTTTTAAACCATATTGTCAGGTTAACTGGAATGTTTTAAACCATTTTGTCAGGTTAACGGGAAAGTTATCTAGAAAGTTTTGAAATAGTGTAATCATAAATAACGTGATATACAGGCGAAACTATAAAAGTCGCAACGAAACGTGTAACTGGAAAAAGGGAACCTGTAATATAAACCATAATGAACCTGTCAACATTTATTCTTTAAAAAAGTTGTAATATTTTGGCGTTGCTATGAACTAATAATATTATTAATTTTAAGTAATTGAATCACAAGTAAATATTTGAATAACTAAATGAAAACTATTAATTCCTATTCTAACTCGTTTCGAAACCGTCATTTCTTTGACAACGCCTAAAACGCCACCTCAAACTTCGTCAATGAAATGACGGTTTCGAAACGCGTCACTAAGTAAGCTAAAAGTTTTATTTTTGTTTTTCAAATAATTACTTATGATCTAATCGAGGAAATCAGGATTATTACAACAACCAACTTGAAAATAAGTTTTCACTATTAAGAAATAAAGTAAACGAAGAATAGAAAGTGAGCTCTCACACTTGAATCTTTTTCAATTTCTGCTATTAGTTCATACTCTCCTTATATATAAATAACATATATATATATATATATATATATATATATATATATATATATATCGTAATATGTATTCTTGTGTCTTTAATATTCCTGATGATGTTGGTACTGTTAGCCAACGAAAAGCTTTGAATTGTAAATTCAATTATATTTCTTGTATTTGTATTTTGACTTAGTTCTTTATATATATATATATATATATATATATATATATATATATATAAAACGAAATTCTTTTTCCTGTTTTATATATACACAATTAAAATACACTTTCATAAACAAACATTTTTATTAAATGTTTCTTTATACATTGAAACTTTTCGCTGATTGACAGTATCAGCATTATCAAAATTTTCAAAGTAAGTTTTAGTTCTATGACTACATCTGGACTCATATATATATATATATATATATATATATATATATATATATATATATATATATATATATATAGTTCAAATTTTCAATCATTATTAAAAATACTTATTAACCAAAAATACTTCAAAAGTATTTAACCGATCAAAATGATTTTGTTTTTCTCTAATTAAATATAGTATTAAATTAATTTTACTTTTATAAGGAAGAAAAACCTTTCACAAAAGCGCAAGGTATGCAATATAATTATTTTGTCCGCTGATATAGTTATCAATAAAGCTGATTTTATGTTATAGGTTATGTGGTAGAACAGCTGTTTTAACGCATAGATTATGTTACTTCGTTTATATAAATTGTGATTATTTAATAAAAAGTAACTAAAATTAAATATCTCTTTTTTAACCTAAGTAGGGATTGACTTATAATTTTTTGTTTATTTAAATGAATGGTATTGGGAAAGAAACTATTTCCCAAAGTTGGTCTAAGCCATACTGTTCAGAAAGTAATTGACCGGGCCACTCTCCCCTAACCGAACTGATCTCCAGCACATGACCTCCTCGTTTACATAATGACCACTTCCACGCGAGGAGGTATTGTTCCGTGAGACTGCAATGCCCAACAAGTTGCTCTTCTATTTATCGTATTGAGGTTATTCAAAGCATTCCGCCTGTTTGTTTAACACTGTATTAGCTTTTACTTGTTTTAAGCAACATCTGAATTAAAACAAAAAATGTGGTTAATTTTAGACATTTTATTCTTCAGGTTATTTTGTACCGTTTAGTCAGTCAAAAATTTATTTTTATTTCATTGCTTTTATTTTAATTTTAATTTTAGTGGTACAATTTCCCTTTAAAATTTTCATATATATTGTTTATATTTTAGACCTTTCTTATATTATTATCATTTCCGTCAGAATATTCTTATTTCGCCTGGTTCTCTCTGCTGTTCTTCATGTTTGTTTCTACCATATCTTGAAATAACGTTAAAACTGTTAAAACAAATATTTTTTTACTGTTATGATACACAAGTGACTAAAATGTTCCTCTTTACTTGGTTTTCGTGTTATATATGACTTGTTTAGATAACGTACGTTATCTTTAGGTGTCAATAGTCATAGATTTGTTGTTTAGGTACACGCTCGTTATCTTTAGGTGTCAATAGTCATAGATATGTTGTTTAGGTACACGCTCGTTATCTTTCGGTGTCAATAGTCATAGATTTGTTGTTTAGGTACACGCTCGTTATCTTTAGGTGTCAATAGTCATAGATTTGTTGTTTAGGTACACGCTCGTTATCTTTAGATGTCAATAGTCATAGATTTGTTGTTTAGGTACACGCTCGTTATCTTTAGGTGTCCATAGTCATAGATTTGTTGTTTAGGTACACGCTCGTTATCTTTAGGTGTCAATAGTCATAGATTTGTTGTTTAGGTACACGCTCGTTATCTTTAGGTGTCAATAGTCATAGATTTGTTGTTTAGGTACACGCTCGTTATCTTTAGATGTCAATAGTCATAGATTTGTTGTTTAGGTACACGCTCGTTATCTTTAGGTGTCAATAGTCATAGATTTATTGTTTAGGTACACGCTCGTTATCTTTAGGTGTCAATAGTCATAGATTTGTTGTTTAGGTACACGCTCGTTATCTTTAGGTGTCCATAGTCATAGATTTGTTGTTTAGGTACACGCTCGTTATCTTTAGGTGTCAATAGTCATAGATTTGTTGTTTAGGTACACGCTCGTTATCTTTAGGTGTCAATAGTCATAGATTTGTTGTTTAGGTACACGCTCGTTATCTTTAGGTGTCAATAGTCATAGATTTGTTGTTTAGGTACACGCTCGTTATCTTTAGGTGTCAATAGTCATAGATTTGTTGTTTAGATACACGCTCGTTATCTTTAGGTGTCAATAGTCATAGATATGTTGTTTAGGTACACGCTCGTTATCTTTCGGTGTCCATAGTCATAGATTTGTTGTTTAGGTACACGCTCGTTATCTTTAGGTGTCAATAGTCATAGATTTGTTGTTTAGGTACACGCTCGTTATCTTTAGATGTCAATAGTCATAGATTTGTGTTTTAGGTACACGCTCGTTATCTTTAGGTGTCAATAGTCATAGATTTGTTGTTTAGATACACGCTCGTTATCTTTAGGTGTCAATAGTCATAGATATGTTGTTTAGGTACACGCTCGTTATCTTTCGGTGTCCATAGTCATAGATTTGTTGTTTAGGTACACGCTCGTTATCTTTAGGTGTCAATAGTCATAGATTTGTTGTTTAGGTACACGCTCGTTATCTTTCGGTGTCCATAGTCATAGATTTGTTGTTTAGGTACACGCTCGTTATCTTTCGGTATCCATAGTCATAGATTTGTTGTTTAGGTACACGCTCGTTATCTTTCGGTGTCCATAGTCATAGATTTGCTGTTTAGGTACACGCTCGTTATCTTTAGGTGTCAATAGTCATAGATTTGTTGTTTAAGTACACGCTCGTTATCATTAGGTGTCAATAGTCTTAGATATGTTGTTTAGGTACACGCTCGTTATCTTTAGGTGTCAATAGTCATAGATTTGTTGTTTAGGTACACGCTCGTTATCTTTAGGTGTCAATAGTCATAGATTTATTGTTTAGGTACACGCTCGTTATCTTTCGGTGTCCATAGTCATAGATTTGTTCTTTAGAGACACGTTCGTTATCTTTAGGTGTCAATAGTCATAGATTTGTTGTTTAGGTACACGCTCGTCATCTTTAGGTGTCCATAGTCATAGATTTGTTGTTTAGGTACACGCTCGTTATCTTTAGGTGTCAATAGTCATAGATTTGTTGTTTAGGTACACGCTCGTTATCTTTAGGTGTCAATAGTCATAGATTTGTTGTTTAGGTACACGCTCGTTATCTTTAGATGTCAATAGTTATAGATTTGTTGTTTAGTTACACGCTCGTTATCTTTAGGTGTCAATAGTCATAGATTTATTGTTTAGGTACACGCTCGTTATCTTTAGGTGTCAATAGTCATAGATTTGTTGTTTAGGTACACGCTCGTTATCTTTAGGTGTCCATAGTCATAGATTTGTTGTTTAGGTACACGCTCGTTATCTTTAGGTGTCCATAGTCATAGATTTGTTGTTTAGGTACACGCTCGTTATCTTTAGGTGTCAATAGTCATAGATTTGTTGTTTAGGTACACGCTCGTTATCTTTAGATGTCAATAGTCATAGATTTGTTGTTTAGGTACACGCTCGTTATCTTTAGGTGTCAATAGTCATAGATTTGTTGTTTAGGTACACGCTCGTTATCTTTAGGTGTCAATAGTCATAGATTTGTTGTTTATGTACACGCTCGTTATCTTTAGGTGTCAATAGTCATAGATTTGTTGTTTAGGTACACGCTCGTTACTTTATTTGTCAATAGTCATAGATTTGTTGTTTAGGTACACGCTCGTTATCTTTAGATGTCAATAGTCATAGATTTGTTGTTTATGTACACGCTCGTTATCTTTAGGTGTCAATAGTCATAGATTTGTTGTTTAGGTATTCGCTCGTTACTTTATTTGTCAATAGTCATAGATTTGTTGTTTAGGTACACGCTCGTTATCTTTAGATGTCAATAGTCATAGATTTGTTGTTTAGGTACACGCTCGTTATCTTTAGGTGTCAATAGTCATAGATTTGTTGTTTAGGTATACGCTCGTTATCTTTAGGTGTCAATAGTCATAGATTTGTTGTTTAGGTACACGCTCGTTATCTTTAGGTGTCAATAGTCATAGATTTGTTGTTTAGGTACACGCTCGTTATCTTTAGGTGTCAATAGTCATAGATTTGTTGTTTAGGTACACGCTCGTTATCTTTAGGTGTCAATAGTCATAGATTTGTTGTTTAGGTACACGCTCGTTATCTTTAGATGTCAATAGTCATAGATTTGTTGTTTAGGTACACGCTCGTTATCTTTAGGTGTCAATAGTCATAGATTTATTGTTTAGGTACACGCTCGTTATCTTTAGGTGTCAATAGTCATAGATTTGTTGTTTAGGTACACGCTCGTTATCTTTAGGTGTCCATAGTCATAGATTTGTTGTTTAGGTACACGCTCGTTATCTTTAGGTGTCAATAGTCATAGATTTGTTGTTTAGGTACACGCTCGTTATCTTTAGGTGTCAATAGTCATAGATTTGTTGTTTAGGTACACGCTCGTTATCTTTAGGTGTCAATAGTCATAGATTTGTTGTTTAGGTACACGCTCGTTATCTTTAGGTGTCAATAGTCATAGATTTGTTGTTTAGATACACGCTCGTTATCTTTAGGTGTCAATAGTCATAGATATGTTGTTTAGGTACACGCTCGTTATCTTTCGGTGTCCATAGTCATAGATTTGTTGTTTAGGTACACGCTCGTTATCTTTAGGTGTCAATAGTCATAGATTTGTTGTTTAGGTACACGCTCGTTATCTTTAGATGTCAATAGTCATAGATTTGTTGTTTAGGTACACGCTCGTTATCTTTAGGTGTCAATAGTCATAGATTTGTTGTTTAGATACACGCTCGTTATCTTTAGGTGTCAATAGTCATAGATATGTTGTTTAGGTACACGCTCGTTATCTTTCGGTGTCCATAGTCATAGATTTGTTGTTTAGGTACACGCTCGTTATCTTTAGGTGTCAATAGTCATAGATTTGTTGTTTAGGTACACGCTCGTTATCTTTCGGTGTCCATAGTCATAGATTTGTTGTTTAGGTACACGCTCGTTATCTTTCGGTATCCATAGTCATAGATTTGTTGTTTAGGTACACGCTCGTTATCTTTCGGTGTCCATAGTCATAGATTTGCTGTTTAGGTACACGCTCGTTATCTTTAGGTGTCAATAGTCATAGATTTGTTGTTTAAGTACACGCTCGTTATCATTAGGTGTCAATAGTCTTAGATATGTTGTTTAGGTACACGCTCGTTATCTTTAGGTGTCAATAGTCATAGATTTGTTGTTTAGGTACACGCTCGTTATCTTTAGGTGTCAATAGTCATAGATTTATTGTTTAGGTACACGCTCGTTATCTTTCGGTGTCCATAGTCATAGATTTGTTCTTTAGAGACACGTTCGTTATCTTTAGGTGTCAATAGTCATAGATTTGTTGTTTAGGTACACGCTCGTCATCTTTAGGTGTCCATAGTCATAGATTTGTTGTTTAGGTACACGCTCGTTATCTTTAGGTGTCAATAGTCATAGATTTGTTGTTTAGGTACACGCTCGTTATCTTTAGGTGTCAATAGTCATAGATTTGTTGTTTAGGTACACGCTCGTTATCTTTAGATGTCAATAGTTATAGATTTGTTGTTTAGTTACACGCTCGTTATCTTTAGGTGTCAATAGTCATAGATTTATTGTTTAGGTACACGCTCGTTATCTTTAGGTGTCAATAGTCATAGATTTGTTGTTTAGGTACACGCTCGTTATCTTTAGGTGTCCATAGTCATAGATTTGTTGTTTAGGTACACGCTCGTTATCTTTAGGTGTCCATAGTCATAGATTTGTTGTTTAGGTACACGCTCGTTATCTTTAGGTGTCAATAGTCATAGATTTGTTGTTTAGGTACACGCTCGTTATCTTTAGATGTCAATAGTCATAGATTTGTTGTTTAGGTACACGCTCGTTATCTTTAGGTGTCAATAGTCATAGATTTGTTGTTTAGGTACACGCTCGTTATCTTTAGGTGTCAATAGTCATAGATTTGTTGTTTATGTACACGCTCGTTATCTTTAGGTGTCAATAGTCATAGATTTGTTGTTTAGGTACACGCTCGTTACTTTATTTGTCAATAGTCATAGATTTGTTGTTTAGGTACACGCTCGTTATCTTTAGATGTCAATAGTCATAGATTTGTTGTTTATGTACACGCTCGTTATCTTTAGGTGTCAATAGTCATAGATTTGTTGTTTAGGTACACGCTCGTTACTTTATTTGTCAATAGTCATAGATTTGTTGTTTAGGTACACGCTCGTTATCTTTAGATGTCAATAGTCATAGATTTGTTGTTTAGGTACACGCTCGTTATCTTTAGGTGTCAATAGTCATAGATTTGTTGTTTAGGTATACGCTCGTTATCTTTAGGTGTCAATAGTCATAGATTTGTTGTTTAGGTACACGCTCGTTATCTTTAGGTGTCAATAGTCATAGATTTGTTGTTTAGGTACACGCTCGTTATCTTTAGGTGTTAGTAGTAACAGATGTTATGAAAGCACTAAAAACACCCCAGTAGCATCTTTTCCCAATGACACAATACAGGCAGCTATTAGGTCTAAACCTCTAACAAGCTAGGCATATTACAATTCTATACACCACAACCGTTAACCAACGCACGGAAGAACGCGAAATTAGCAAATATATTAGAACATAATATAAAATATTAAATTTCAAAAATGATAAAACGTAATAAAAACCACGCAGAGTTTTCAACCATATTATCGAAAAACTTTCTTTAAAACGAGCACTACTCGGTTCTCGCGTGTATCCTGGCGGCAAATCTACGCTCTGCTGGTCAATGGTTATAACAGTCGAAAATGTACTAAATTTTTGCAAATTTTCTCTTTACAAAACTTTGAGTTTGCGCAGATCGTAATATGGAGACTAAAACAAAAAACATTTGATTATAGTTCGTACGATTTTATACAAACATCGATTTGGTATTTCGATTGACGTATTAATCTAACATTTTAATGCTCCAGAACATGGGTTCTCAATCTTCTTCAAAGACTGTACCCCTTAATGACGAATTAAGGTTTTTCGTACCCTCTTGTTGTTAGGATAGGGGGCGAATAAATTAAAAACACTTTTTACATTAAAAATCACAATATATTTGGAAATATATTTAAAATGCATTAAAAATAAAAAAATGAGCTTGTTTCTTTTTTCATAGTTTCTTAATGTTCGGCTTAAGTTTTTTTTAAGTACAACCTTGAATCGTCCTCAATATTAAGCTTGTTTCTGTACTTAATCTTTAGATATGTTATGCTCGTAAACCCTCTTTTACGTAGGTAATTAGTGGAACACCCAATAAGGATCTTTACAGCAGTATTTGAAAGTTTTTTTTACTCCTTACCAACATCGATCAAAAAAATCTAAAAACGTAAATCTGAAATATATTTTAACGTCGGATCACATCGTACACGAAACAGAAATAAATAAATGGTTTAATTCTTCATTACCTGCCCCTCGTACCCCCTGAAAATTTTCTCGGATGGTTCACGAATCACAGTTTGAGAACCCCTGCTCTAGAAGAGCCATACATTTTGTACTGCCTTTTGAACTGAGTTCACTTCAAACAGTTCATTCCTGTCTCGGTAAAATGTCCATTTTCTCTGTTTCAAGTCAGTTTTTTTATTTAGTTTTCAGTAGCGTACGTCTTTGGCAATTCTTTCTACTCTGTTTTATTTTGTATCCAACATCTGCTCAACGTTCTCTAAACATTTAAAAACCCTTACAATGTCATTGCATTTAGTCATTCGTCGTGATAATCTCTCAAGTTCTTTATAAATATATGGTCGTAATATCTCGTCAGTTCTTTTAGGTCCTTACCCGATTGTGATTCTTCTTCGTCCATAACTGTCCCACATTGTGAATGTTTTCTTTTAGTTTCGTATTAAAATGAGGTTTCATCCGTATGTATTATATTCTAAATGCAATTACATCTAAATTCATGATCCTTTAAACCTTCTCCACATTTCTATACTTTCTCTATTATATTATAATTTATTTAGACTTTTTTCCAGGTATTTACTCAACCTCTATCTAAATCCTATTTCATTTACATATTGATAGTGATATTTTAATTCCCACTTTTCCTTCAGATTACAAAATATTGTTGAATTCTTTATTTTTAGTTATTAATTTTTTCGTTATTTGAGTCCTGTCTTTCTTTCGATATTTAGTCACACATTGTAAATATTCATCCCCATCCTTTAGTCCTTCATTAAGGATCTTGCTTCACTTTACAGCACGTATTTTTTAATTTTCAATCAATCTATTTATTGTATTTAGTATTTACAGCCGCTGTATTTACTTCATCATCTGTATTATGTAATATCTTAATGAGAATATTCGTGCATTCTACATTTTTTATTCACTGTAAAAACTTTGTTTCTAATTTTACGTTACCTAATTTAATCATTAAAAAAACAATTTTTGTTATTATTTAGTTCGTCCCTGTATATATTTATTCAGCCTTTAGTGTGTGTGTGTGTGTGTGTGTGTGTGTGTGTGTGTGTGTGTGTGTGTGTGTGTGTGTGTGTGTGTGTGTGTGTGTGTGTGTGTGTGTGTGTGTGTGTGTGTGTGTGTGTGTGTGTGTGTGTGTGTGTGTGTGTGTGTGTGTGTGTGTGTGTGTGTGTGTGTGTGTGTGTGTGTGTGTGTGTGTGTGTGTGTGTGTGTGTGTGTGTGTGTGTGTGTGTGTGTGTGTGTGTGTGTGTGTGTGTGTGTGTGTGTGTGTGTGTGTGTGTGTGTGTGTGTGCGTGTGTGTGTGTGTGTGTGTTTGTGTGTGTGTGTGTGTGTGTGTGTGTGTGTTTGTTTGTGTGTGTGTGTGTGTGTGTGTGTGTGTGTGTGTGTTTGTTTGTTTGTGTGTGTTTGTGTTTGTGTGTGTGTGTGTGTGTGTGTGTGTGTGTGTGTGTGTGTGTGTGTGTGTGTGTGTGTGTGTGTGTGTGTTTGTGTGTGTGTGTGTGTGTGTGTGTGTGTGTGTGTGTGTGTGTTTGTGTGTGTGTGTGTGTGTGTGTGTGTGTGTGTGTGTGTGTGTGTGTGTGTGTTTGTTTGTTTGTGTGTGTTTGTGTTTGTGTGTGTGTGTGTGTGTGTGTGTGTGTGTGTGTGTGTGTGTGTGTGTGTGTGTGTGTTTGTGTGTGTGTGTGTGTGTGTTTGTGTGTGTGTGTTGTGTGTGTGTGTGTGTGTGTGTGTGTGTGTGTGTGTGTGTGTGTGTGTGTGTGTGTGTGTGTGTGTGTGTGTGTGTGTGTGTGTGTGTGTGTGTGTGTGTGTGTGTGTGTGTGTGTGTGTGATATCATTTATCTATTCTCTATCTTACAACTACTCATATTCATTCTTTTTTTTTTATTATAAGTGGTAGCAAGTAGCCGCTTCGCTTAATTCTTGGAAGGGAGCAGTTTTGCTAAGGTAAGCGACCCTCAACACGCAACTATATGATCTCTATTAGAAGTACCATGAACCAATAACGCCCTCAATCTGCATTTCACTAACCTTCACATATTATAGTAACGTGCAGACACAGTCCTATGCACTCGGTAGAGAGTAGGATGCTACAGATATGCAACTGTATCGCTCTACGTAAGCCTTAATACTTTCCTGTATCCCAGGATAGCTCCACGTCCTTAGATGTTCTCGTACCTATATTCACAATCCTTCTATTATCTTTCACATAGGCTAACGTGAAACTCGTAAAACAACATTTAAAAAAATCGAATGAAAGTCTCTAAATTTAATCTTTAAAATATGTTAAACTATTAAGTATCGTTAAAATATTTGATTTTAAAAAATAATAAAATCCAAAAAAGTGGACAACACATTAGAATTTAACGAGAGACTAATTAAAAAAAATATAGCTCAAATAAAAAACTAATAAAAATATTTTTAAAATAAAATATGTGAATTGGTTTTATATATCATAAAAAAAATATTGAAAATGTATATATGAAATATGTGTGTGTGTGTGTGTGTGTGTGTGTGTGTGTGTGTGTGTGTATGTATGTATATATATATATATATATCGCAATATGTATTATTGTGTATTAATAAAGAACTAAGTCAAAATACAAATACAAGAATTATAATTAAATTTACAATTCAAAGCTTTTCGTTGGCTAACAGTACCAACATCATCAGGAATATTATACAATTGTTAGCCAACGAAAAGCTTTTAATTGTGAATTCAATTATAATTCTTGTATTTGTATTTTGAATTAGTTCTTTATATATATATATATATATATATATATATATATATATATATTTATTTATTTTTCTTCAGGCCAATATAGAACCGTAATAAAATTTTATCCAAGAAACTCCGTTCTTGCGATGCTTTTAAAGCGTATTATATAAATCATACTTTCAAAACAAATAAAAGCACATGTGCTCCCTTTTGCAAACTTTATACGTAATATCGGAGAAAGAAATCCAATTCCGGCTCGGATGGACCGCGCTCTAGGAGAGATCTTTATTTCTTATGTACATTGAGGGAACTGTTATCTTGCGAGTCGGACCTATCATAAAGTCCAGTTCGGGCCATTGTGGCCGGATCGGAAAGCCATTCCCCGCAATGGCTCTTTTACTACCCCTACAGCATATGTCCGCTGGCGTCATAACAATTTACATGCTTTATTAAATACACGGGGGGTTGAAGTAACCCCTATTAAAGGGTGAATGTTATTTGAAAGAACACGCCGCATCAAGCGCCCACCCTTAAATAATGGACATTGTTTGTTTTTAAATGTACACTTTGCTGTAATGAATTATTTATACAGAAAATATAACCCGGAATAACTACACGGCTTAGGCCTAAAATAGATAATTCAATTCATAAAACAAAATATTTACTTCTTGAGAGAATAGTTTTAAAAATGATATAAAAACATTCTGTATTTTAAAATATTAAAAAAAAAAAATTTACTTCGTAATAGAATAATTCAAAATAGGCCCGTTAAAAAATATGTATTTCTTAAGAGAGCAATTTTAAATAATTTACGTTGCAAGAGAATAATGCAAAATATTAAAAACTATTTACTTCCTAATAAAATAAATATTTAAAAAACGTTATCTAATAATACAGCAAACGTGATGAGTGTATGGACCAAAACAGTATCTTTCAATACTAAGGATGCCTCAACCGAAGACAACAAGTCTGTTTGGCAAAAGGAGTGGGGCTTAGAAGTCAAACTAAATGCATTATTATAAATGAATTTAAAAATGTATCTTCTAAAAACATGTCATGCTCTATAATTCAAGATCGTGTAGTAAACAAAACACCAGGTAAAATTCATCCAAGAAAAATTTTAAAAGTTTAACAGAATTTATTGTTTGTGAATATAAGTTAAGGTGGTTCAATTCTACTGTAGATATAGCGCAATCCTTACTCTAGTATATATTTAGTGTACATAGAGATTGGTTTTATATACACTGAGTGAAGTGGTTCATTATACAGAATTCAAGTTACAGTTTTTTATTAGTGGCTATCAGCTTGCTTTTTCGTATGTAGTAAAACAATACAGTAACATAATAAGCAAACGTCACTTGTTTAGCTGTATTTATTTAATGATATTTATACTATTCATAAATATTTTTTTAGCAATATTATATTTAACCTTTAAAATACATTTTAATAACTGTTTCACGTTTTATGACAGATTTTTAAAATCTACTAATGAATTTAATGATTATTCCTCAACCGGTTCAGACCTGCCAACGTCATATCATAATTTAACCAATGAAACATTATGGTCACTTCCTCAGCCATAACTTATTCCATCTTCTCTTCCTTGTCCGTTAGAAGGGGCTTTACTGGGGCGACTCCTCTTCGTGACATCGATAGAGAGTAGGTATGTATGCGACCCTACACTTGTGATGTCTTAATATTTGGACTGCATCCTATACTAGGAGGTTTTATGTCTATATCTTAATACCGCTTATATTCACAGTCCTTGGAAAGGTGGTACTAGCCTTTCTTTCGGGCTATCGCCTAAAAATTATAAAACATCATATACGACTTTTAATTTATTCATTCTTGACAATATATGTATTTCAATACATATTACAGCTTTTATTTTTAAAATTGTTTATTAAAAATGATGTTTTTAATAAATTTAGTACAAGAACCCAAATCCTATTAGTTAGGTAGAACCGTGTGAAAGTGAACTATTAAAGCAAGAGAGAGACAGACCGACAGAGTCGTAAATTGATTACTCTCATTGTTTAAACTTAAATTTCATTGCTTTTAAAAGCCAAGAAAACAGGTTGAAAAACGATCAAAAAATCAACGTTTACTCACGCTTCTATTGCTTGCCAAGCCCAAAAACTATTAAGACCCTTAGAATTTGTAAACATTTGATTACATTTATCTGCATTTCCTAACAATAAAATATATTTCTTTACTAACACGTTTCGGAATAACTGCATTCTCAAAACTTTAGTAGTACTTTGGTATGTTTTGAGAATGAAGTTATTCTGAAACGTGTCAAAAATTATTTAATGTTAGTAAAAGTAGAAAAATATACTCAAATGTAGACTATAAAAATATTTGTAACAGAAGTGAGGTTGAGTATATTAAAAATTGTGCCGCCATTTTGTTTACTATCAATTTATAACCTCCTTATAAAAAGTCATGTTATTTTTAAATTCCTTCCATTAGCTCACACTCTTCTGATATATATCTTGTGCAAATTTTCAATCGTTAATAAAATATGTTTTTATTCATCTAATCAGTTCAAATACATGTCATTTGACCTATAGTGGATGACAATTGATGTTAATAAAGTTTTTTTCAAATATTTATTTAATAATTAAATTTTAAAATATGTGGGGTCCAGCTGGATTCGAACTGTGAATCTTCATGTTTGCAGTCTAGCACGTCTTGGCACTCCGCTAACTTTCCAATACCTAGAAATTATTGTCTCAAAGTTCTATATGAATATTTTTTCTACATCTGGTAGTCTTCGAAACCTCCATTGTATGACCTTAAACCGTTGCCATGGTTACCACACAATATCTTAAAGGGTGTTCTAGGGTAATTAAAATAATATTCTGTTTTATTAACCTCATTGGGAATTTACTTTTTCTTATATTAGTCTACTTGTTATTATTGATGTCCATTAACATTTATGCGTGAAACAATTAACAATATATAGGCATGAAAAAGCATTTTATTTTGCTTCTGTTTTGTTTATTCTAGTTAAGAAAGTCCTCTAAAAATTTTGAAATGGCTCCTTTTTAATTTGATGTTTATAAATATTTCAACTTTAGATTGTAATAATATAAGAACTTAGAAGTTATGCTATCCTTTATAATGGTTTAAACAATATCCCTCTCTAAATTTATAAGGCAAATAAATATTTAACCGTCCTTACACATTCATAATAGTGCACAACCAATTTTCATAAATTCATTGTACAAAGAAAACAATATAAATTCAATATGTTAAAAGCAATCGAATATCTGGCTGCAGTGCGCGCTACGGCGATAATTCATCCTCCCCGAATCCTCCTTACTTTCCATAATAGCCTCCGAGAAGAGGTTGACCAGCGTGCATTACTAAATGATGCCCGAGTTTACGACGCTTCCCCCGGACACTAATAGCGCCGTAAAACAAGGATGCCTACCTCTGATGACCGGCGTTGAATCATTTATCAAGACATAACCTGGGTCTAACTTTACTACGGAGACATGTGCGCCGTACGGGGACTGGGGCGGTAGCTGGCCATAGCTGGAATATTAGATGCAGTACATTGCTTGTCTGATGCAATGTTTCAAAAGTTACACTTTTAATATGACTCCATTTTATGCCGTAGGTAAAATCTTTTATATTAAAGACGGTTCAAAATGTAAAGGATTTACAGATATATACAGTTTATATTTCTGTTATTTTAAGGGGTAAAGGATAATTTATGTAGTTTTTGTTAATGAAAGGGTCTAGAAAAGAGTACGAATATAACAGTTTTATGAATGTTCTTGAATGAAATTTGTTTTAATTCATCCTATTAGTTCCGTTCTATGTATACCTCGTACAAATTTTCAATAAATAATCAAATACATTTTATTCATCTACTCAAGTTCAAATAAATGTTTAAAAACTTGGATGACACTTGGGGTTAATAGTTCTAAAAAATATTAATTCTTTAATTAAAGGCAATTATTTATTATAATTTCAAATGGGAGAAATTGTTTCACAAAAGGGGTAAAGTATGCAATATAGTTAAATCTTCCCGTTTGGCTTGAAATACGTTATAACATATGATTTCATAAAACAGCTGATTTTATGTTATAGGTTATGTGGTACAACAGCTGTTTTAACGTATAGGTTATGTTACTTTATTTGTATTAAATATAATTATTTAATAAAAATTAACTAAAATAAATTTTTCTTTGTAGACTTAAGTAGGGATTTATATGAGTTTTTTTGTATTTAAATTTTACTAGTTTTTCTTCTATGTTGTGTCGTACAAAATAAAAAAAATATACTTTACTGGCATAAATATTTTCAAACGCGATTTAAAAGAACCAAAAATTAATACTTGTGTTACCCCTAAATACAAAAGATTCTTATTTACTATAAATGTAACAAACAAGTAATTAAAAAGTAAGAGATAAATAATTGTATTATAAGATATTTATAACCAACAAGAAAATATTAAAATGCAATGAAAAATTGAATTGATTATTGGAATTAAGGAGACATTATGTTTGCTATAGAACTGAAACGATAACAACAAAAGTCAAATAAATACAGAAAAATCGGCAGAATTGCAAATAATTTTCTGATCATTAAAGTATTTATGGGGTCCTCGTTTACATAAAAAGGATGTTTATGCAGAAAACAAATGTTTAAGGAAAGGAATTAAACTTTGCATTTAAATAAGATCTTTTGCACAAAAACATAATTTAACAGTATTGTGTAAAGAAACTATTGAAACTGTTCGATTATTTATAATTGGTTAAAATTAAAGAAATTCTTAATTTTTCTGTATGTAGCTTTAAATCGATCAGACTGTATGACTATCTCCTTGGTAGGATAGTAAAGGGTTGTGAATATAAGGTAGGAACTTTTAAACTGTTTGTATACAGGTATGGAAGATGTTATGGCATCGCATGTGTAGGGTTGCGAATCTGAAGTGTGTAGGGTTGCGAACCTGAAGTAGACCCACTCTCTATAGGAGTCATACATTTGTGTGTACTTCCTGTTACACCCCCTTGTAAGAAAAACTAAGGTTTGGTAAACTGAGGTCAGACTGTCTCTCTGTAAACTGTTTTTGTTTGTTTTATTGTATGATAAGACGTACTAAACAGTATTTTATAGATCCCTTCAAACAGAACAAATGAAAGAGAACAAATGAAAGAGAACAAATGAAAGAGAACAAATGAATGAGAACAAATGAATGAGAACAAATGAAAGAGAACAAATGAATGAGAACAAATGAATGAGAACAAATGAAAGAGAACAAATGAATGAGAACAAAGAGGTTTTATTAAAAAGTTAGAACGGTTCTGACAAAAACTATTTCAACATAAATAGACTTAACATACATACAAGTTATACACATTTTATTGATTGCTGTTTCTACAGTTTATATTTTATGATGAATATTTTTTCAGAAAATTATAATTCGTTTATTGTTAAGACAGCACACGCCAAACGCACGCGCAAACACTAACGCGTATGTGTCAGTGGACTCTTGACGTGACGCGGATGTGGGTAATCGTAGATCTATTAAAGTTATCGACATGAAATTTTGTATATAGTTGTAAAATATTGTTTATTATAAAATTCACACCTTGTTACTTTATGCAACTGAATGTTTATATTTACATGGAGGAAGTATTTTCTTAGGATCCAGTAACAGTGTACACATTTACTAAGTACAGTGTTTGTTGTGGGTAGCTCTGTCTGTTAATCAATATGTATTATCATATTTGGACGTGCCTGAATAACCGTTGTTTATTTTTAGGCCTATAAACTTATTGTAGGTTACTTTCTTTTAAAATAGTCTTGTATAAATTTTACTAACATACATCACATTCTAAAATATTTTTCCTCTCTAAAAACAATGTTTTTTTTGTTATTTGCTCTTAGAAGGGGTCATATTTATTAATACTTTTCCAACTAAAAAGCGTGTGTTACAAGTAACGCTCTATTAGTGTTACTTACATCACTGCCTTTTTTTTATAATTGTAGAAGAACCACAAATTAGCTCCTGTCAATATTATATCTGTCACTTTCTACTTCTAAGAACAAGTTGAAAATACGATCAATCTGACCGTTAAATCTTTACTTGCAGATTTATTAATTTAGAATCTAATGTAGTCGTAGTCCTTGAATACTGAAAAACTATTTGTAATAAAATTCCATTTATTTAGATAATTTAAATGTTGATACATATTTCAATGGGTATTTCCATATTTAATGAATTTTGTCGTGTTTTTTTTACAATGTAGTAGAAGCTACATTCCATTAGAAACATTTACATTCGTCCGTTGATGTTTAAAGTACTACTTGTGTGAAAGAAGAGACGATATTAATAACTTCAACCTGAGTGTCTATTTTCTATTAAATATTAAGTTATATTCAATAACATCAGTGAACAACCCAATGCAAGAAATTCCTGAAGTATTATTATATAGTTAGACCTGGCCGTATGAGTTCAAACTTTGGTCAAATAAACTTCTTCGCCATAGGTTTAACCGTCTACTTAACACCGCAGTTAAAGTGGAAATGATTTGAACGATTCTAAAACTGCGTGAACCTTAATGAAGGCCCGTCAGTGGACACAGATTGTTTATCAGGCCTAGGCTAGAGGTGTACAAGTCTCTGTGGGTGGCCTGGCGTGACCTTATACATGTAATGAGGCGATAACACACTGTTAGCGTTACATCTGTACCTTACCTTACACTAGCATCCAATGGCCCTAAATCACCCGGCATTCGTGATTTTAACGCATGCGAAGTACGATGTTCGCGCTTCAAGTGGCTTGTTCAAAGTCTTGTCTTGGTAAACGATCTGAGAGGTTTTAACTCTGAAATTCAAATGCTCTATTGGTTAGTTAACATTTTATTCGACATATTTTATGATTTTAATACCTGTTCACTCATTTTAAACCACCTTTGAAAGCACCTTCGGAAAATTAATTGTTGTATTTATAGAATTAAACACTATTTAAAACGCTATGGTCTTTTCTAACTTGAGCCGTCAAAAACCCTTTCTATATTGACAGTGTTCACGTAGACACCTCTGCATAATAACATCAGACATACATCAGGCAATCTACCTTATATAGTAGAAATAGATACATGTTAGCTAGAGATATGGCCAGAGCGCGTTATTCTATATACGTTCCTTGACTCATATTTAGAAAAAAAAACTGACTTTGTTTATTGTTATAATACTGAAATTATTTTCCCCACGCTCTCAAAAGCTATACATTTTTCGGACAGCCATATTAAAAGACATTGGCCAGTGTGTTTGTGAAAAGTGTAAGAAGAATAAAGATGGTAAAAAGTTTAAGAAGAAGAAAGATAGTGAAAATTAGAAAGATAAAGATGGTAAAAAGTATAAGCAGAACAAAGATGGTGAAAACTATAAGAAAAATAAAGATGGTAAAAACTATAAGTAGAATAAATATGGTGAAAACTATAAGTAGAATAAAGATAGTGAAAATTAGAAAAATAAAGATGGTGAAAAGTATAAGGAGAGTAAAAAACGGAAAACATTTTTGAATAATAAAGATGGCGAAAGGTATAAGAAGATTAAAAAGGATGAAAAATATTGGAAGAATAAAGATAGTGAAAACTATATGAACAATAAAAATGATGAAAAGTATAGGAAGAATAAAGATGGTGAAAAATATAAGAACAATAAAGATGGTGAAAAGAATAAGAAGAATAAAAATGTTGAAAAGTATAGGAAGAATAAAGATGGTAAAAACTATAAAAAGAACAAAGATGGTGAAAATTATATGAAGGAAAAAATGGTGAAAAGTATAAGAACAATAAAGTTGGTGAAAAGTATAAGAAGAATAAAGATGTTAAAAGTATAGGAAGAATAAAGACGGTGAAAAGTATTAAAAAGAAATAAGATGGTGAAAAGTTTAAGAAGAATAAAGATGGTGATAAAATTAAGATGGACGAAGGTATCGCCCCCAACCGTTTTCCCGAAAGAAGAAAAAGATAGATCTTGGGGGTGGGAAAATCTACAGTCCAACATTTGCACGAACCTAACCTCAATCTAGTGATTCCCGTCTGGGTTTTAGACAAGTACTAGTTGCGCTACCAAACGTTCCTGTCTTTTAAGGGGCCGAATACCTTACTGTAAGGTTTAGACTAGAGATCGGCCAGCCCCTGGGTCCAAACGATACTACAACCAGACTCTACGGGTCCGTTTGAACGAGATGGTTTTTTGTATTATCAAAAATACTTTTGATCGGATAAAGATCCACTCTTGATTCAAGAGTGGTCATCACAAATGTAAGAGCATCTTATTGGCAACTTCATACCTTCGCCTTTATTTTATTCGTCATTTAATAGCTTTCTCTTGCTAAAAGCTACCCTTCAATGATCACGCGCCTCTCGCGCTCATATGCGACACATGCTTACTAAAGGATAAGATGATGTCCAGACGCAATAAACAGTTCCAACTAATTCGCAATGACTCATGTTCTGTGTATAGCTATGATCGCCTCGTAAATAACTGTCGATTCAGTTTCTCTTTGAGTCGCTTCAGAGTGGATGCAGCCACTTCGGTTGATTTATGCAGTTGCTGG
Source organism: Prosapia bicincta (assembly GCA_036971475.1). Classification (NCBI taxonomy): domain Eukaryota; kingdom Metazoa; phylum Arthropoda; class Insecta; order Hemiptera; family Cercopidae; genus Prosapia; species Prosapia bicincta. The sequence continues at coordinate 379,751,873 of JBAIZL010000002.1, forward strand.
CACAACGCCACACACGTTTCTAACGACCGGGGGAAGATGGGTAAAATAACAATTACAGGAAATGAAACTAAACGTGTTCGCGTAAAAAGTGTTGCGAAGGAAATTTCAATTACAAAATCAAAATCAATGCAGTACGCAATAATGAGCCTAATTTTTACAAGATGTTTACGAGCCCCACATTCTGACAGTATGATACAATAAATATTATTTGGTTCAATCTTCACTTGACCTTCTAGTTTTACACACATTAACAAGTGCATTACGTGACACTTCCCTATAGTAGCACTTCGTGTCCTAGTTCTACATGGGTCAATCAAGGTCATTCTACACACGTTTCCAGTAACACATAAACTCCCACTCAGATAAAAGTGCCGAACATATATCCACAAACTACAACTACACAAACATAACACCAAACGTACAAATTTTCCACAAACTAAATATTAATAACCAACACCACACAACCGAACAGCACGCAGCACAGACTACACCAAACACACGTACACAACACGCAAGCACATTATAATTCACACACACCTTTTGACATATTAACCTCAAAAACTGTCTAATAAATCACCTAATATCCCACCCCAATTTTAAAACAACCAAAAAGTAAGTAATGACCTTGGTTGACGATTGGATACATTTCCCGAAACGGGCGTCCTCATTAAACAAGGAAAGTAAGCGCTACTTCAGGCAATTGTAACATATTATGTATTCAAGTATTTAACAAATAAAAAAAATCATATGGCTTTTATAAATATATAATTGAAACTTTAACAGGTGGAAAGGAAGTAAGTATACAGTTAAGGGCGAGGACATGTGCAAAACTAATAGAAAAACGTGAGTGACTTTCGTTTTATCAGTGTATTCAAGGAAACCAGCCGGTGTATTTGTTATCGCCTACAAAGTTTAGGAAAGGATTGTGAATACAGATGGGGTTAAAATATTAACACCAAACGGCTCGTAAGGGAATGCAAGGGAGATAGTGGATTCGCGTGTCCAGAGTTTACCTGAAGGTGACTTACTCTTTATGGAGCTGCTAAAGAGGTCTTTACCTAAACTTATTGTATTAAAAATTATAGCGATGGATAAAACTTAATGGAGTAGAACTAAGGGCGCTAACGGCACAAGAGGGACGCGGTAGCGGTCGACATTCATGTAAATCAAAGACATCGTAATATACGAAGCTGAACACAACGGGTAAGTCGAGGTGCATCGCAATGCCCTACAGGATGCTTACATCGATGCTTTTTGAAAGCAAACTGGTTTGATTTTACCGTGCGGTCTACCGTGCAGGCTGCTTCGCCTATGATTGGTACCATTAAGGTCGATCCGTCCCTTCCACGCCACATCACACCGTGCGAGGGAAATTCGCTGTCAACATCGGTAGCTTTTCCTTGGATAAAATCGGAGTGTGGTGAAAGTTGTGGTAAGAAACGCAGAGGTCCAACTGAGGAGTAATACCTTCAAGTTGGTAAGTGAATGTTTCAGCTGTCATCCTCATATAGAAATTAAATTGTTCGGGGTCATCTTATAGTTCAGTAAAGAAGTGGTGGTATTCCCCTAAACTACTTCTATTCTTGTTTATTGGATGCACTGGAAATCGCCTATTAGGTAGATCATCTATCATCCACCACTTAGCTACCGCAGACATGACGTCACTACCTTCACTGGAATCATTTTACATCTCCAACAAAATATGTACTACTGGCAGTCTGAGCTAAGCTAAGCAGAGCAGATGACCTCACTGTGAGCTGTTTCGTCTACCTACTACCCGGGTACCGCGTATAACAACTGCCTAGCGGCAGGTGGAAAAGTTAGTGTAAACGTCGGTTTAATTTTAGCCTGAAGACTTTAGTTGGATCCAGATGCGAATACTACTCGTCATATTTCCGTGGATACTGCTGATTATGTCACGTGACATGAAGATCCCTTATTGCACTGAAATTACAAAATTATTACCAAATTAATTACTTAAAAAGCTGCAAACAACTTTCGAATAAGAACTTCAAAATAGCGGAGGGTTGCAAGTTCAAGTATGCAACTTCGTTGAACTCCAGAATATGCACTTTACAAAATATGTTGTTCATTAAGTCAATGAGATATGAAGTAAGTAGTTAGAATTGTAAAAGGTAAATTAGGGTGATAAAATAATAATTATAGTTAGGCAGTGGTTGTAATCATTGCAGGATCTGTTCCTCTTTGATCACTGATATGAGATCATGCATCACTCCCACTCCCTAGCGTATGTAGGCATTACAAGTAGTGCGAACTGGATATGAAACTGAAGCTGGTTGTCAGAGACGAATATAATAAAGCTTTTTGCCTACAATGTTTACTGTCCATTGCAACTGATTTTTCTCAATATAAACTATTTCATTAACTACAGAGAGTGATTACTGAATATGGCGCTCATAGAATGAGCTTAGCTAT